>CM055820.1:32731490-32792481 GCA_029582265.1 Zoroaster sp. YZ-2022
AGATTTTCACTTTTTGTGCGGTAAGAACACTAGGATAGTAATATTGAGCCTATCACCTTCTATGATCCCTTATACTATGAGTTGTATAGGCACTGTCACACACACACGGAACACAAAAACCAGCTTCAAGTGGTCATTTTATGTGATTTTTGAAGGCATTTTGTGACTGATGTACTTAATACTATACTTGACTAGACAATTTTTGGTATAGTATTGACTTGGACTTCACTGGCTCATGCTCATGTTTTCCCAGTCCAGGTTGCTCAGATTAACTCTAATCCCTGCGCGTCGTCCGTTATTCATTTAAGCGCGGCGTAGGCAGCACATCTACACCGTGTAGTAGGTTGTAAAATCGTTAATTACCAGCATGGGTAAATGAAACTGGATTTTCCCTATGTTAAACAGTTTTAACTTGTTTCAGAGTGGGTCTAGAGATGTTTTCTATAAATAAATAAAAAACCATTAAAAACCTCATTTTTAAACCCAAAATCTGTACTTTATTCACTCAATAGTAGTCCAGTCTATACATTGTTAACCATCCTGCCATGTATACAAACCCATGGCCCATTCATAAAATGCCACCTCCTATCGAAAAACCTCATCAATCACTCAGATACCGCCATCATCCGACCCCCCCCACCCCCAACAGCCATCCCCCCAATATCAACACCCCCAATATATAGACGTTTTTATTGGTCGAAATACCTGAGACTCCGTCAAATGGCCCATCACAGAGGCCTTTGAGATGTATCCCCAGACCGCTGCGCACCCAGGCATGTTTATCTGACGGTTAATCAGCCTGTGGTTTACGACCTTCGGCGTGAACCCCAACACTAAGCCACAGTGTGTACACAAATCCCATAGGGACCCTGGGTCAGGCATGGCACTTGTGGCTGGCTTAAAGGGTGAACGAACCTCCCCATATGCTCTTAAGCTTCTAAATACATTATTTCTAATGGGGATTGAAGGAACTTACGAAGGATTGAATTTTTTCACACCTTTAATTAAGGAATACCATTACAGAAAGTTCGTTGACCTACTACACCGTGTAGATGTCTTACCTACAGCGCAGGGTATAGGCAAACCTATGAAATTGACAGAGGGGGGAAAAAACCGAGCCGAGAAAGTTCCAGCACTTTTGGGTCCGGGTCGGTGGAGGAAACAACTCACCATCTTCTTTTTTTGCCTTAATAAGAGTTGGAATGACAACAGAACGTGCACTTTTTATTGCTATCGTGGATAAAGGATTGTGTGTAGGACGACGAAAGGATGGTACCAGTATTCTACTACCACATTCGGACCAATAAAATGTTTTATTGCCTCTTCATCATAATCTTATGAATGTGTGTTTTTAAATCGTTATTCATGAAAAGACAGAACGCACTTTAAACCAAGGTTTTCCCATTGATTTCAGAAATGCAATGTAATGCACTTGGTGCTCAGAATAACGTGAACAATGGAAAATAAAATTACTAAGTCTACTGCCAACACTAGTCAAAGTCACCCATTGATATAGATGATCCTAGATTTTTTAAATGTTATTGAGATGTGACATCAGTACTGTAAATACATCATAAGTTGACATTATTGTTTGCAGTATTATCTGTACAGATTGTTACGACAGCAGGCCAAAATTGCAATAAATTGGGAAGCATATTATTTATGCATTTTTGAATGACTGAGTTTAGTGGTGAATCTTTTATGCCCCATCGGCATCGTTTATTTGTTGAAATATTTGAGGAAAATGCCGCATGAGTCAGAGCCACTTAGCGATACGTGAACTCTTAATTTGACGTCACGAAAACACTATTCGCGTTGTAGGCTAATATTATCTCGCGAGATTTAACCGGGTTTGGAAAAGATTATGTCTCATCATCTTGTAGACGAAAACAAACTCTTCATTTTGATATGTGACACGGTGAGTTTTGTTAATGCAGAGTGTTGTTATTTTCTCCATTTACCAAAGGCTAAAAGGAAACAGTTTTCTGCCGATTTTTAGTTGAAAAACCCTCAAAATACATGTATATAAGGATTCGATAGAAACCTATATGAAACCATGTTTTTCTGAAGGCTTGAACATTCAGCAATACAGGGTGTTTTTTTTTCGAAAAATGATGACGTATTAGTGCCGCACTGGGCGATTTTTGATGGGGGGTGCATTATGTGCAACCTGCAAAAACCGTGGTTGGATTTGTCAGAGGTTTTATTTTATTTTATTTTATTTTATTACATTTTACACTGGCAATCAGATTACATCAATTAAATATAAAATAACAAACCCTAACTAGAAGGTATAGAGTTTGTAAGAAATAAACTCAAGGATGTTTGGTTATTTACTATGTTATGGCGTCATCACGTAAAAATTGTTTAAAAAATACATTACTTAGTCTATTGGCTATGGAGTTCAGTACGGCATGCGACTCGACCATCAGTCTCATGTTCTATGTATTACTGGAAATGATATGTGGGAAAAGGCCATGCTTCAGAATAGTTACTTCACAATATTTTCACGTAACTTTCGACCGGAAGGAGAGGTCAGATTAAAGGTCACGTCTGTGTACGATGAAATGTGACATAGTTCCAAAAGGTCTTTAAGATGATGAAAAGATTGTGAAAACATCATGAGATATGGATTTTGAAGATATTAACTTACGGCCTCGACCGGAAGAACAGCAGGTGAGATTGGGGTCCATGTCTGTGTACAGGAAATGTCACATAATTCAAGATCTATACGGTGATGCAAACATTGTAAAGATATCTTTTTTGTGGTTCATGAGATATGATTTTTGAAATATTACACATGTTTTAGGTCTAACTATGTGTTAGTTATAAGGTTCTGTGAACTATTATGCAACTATGGATTTTGTCTCTGGACAAACAAATCTCCGTCGAGGAAGATAAGAACCGCATTGACATAGATGACTTTTTAACCAGCTCGTATTGTACAGCACAGTATTGCGCCTGGTGAATCTCCGCTGATATGAATGTTTTTTTTTAACGCAGCTCGTACTAGTACAGCAAAGCGCCTGGTGAGATCTCCGATATGAATGTTTTTCAATCCAGCTCGTATTGTACGAAAAGCAAAGTACTGCGCCGGGTGAATCTTTGAACTACTCCGATAAGGAATGTTGTTTTAACCAGCTCGTATTGTACAGCAAAAGTATTGCGCTGGTGAACCTCCGAAATGAATGTTTTTAACCAGCTCGTATTGTACACAGCAGTGCGCCATGGTGAATCCAGCAATATGGATAATATTGAAGGTTCAACTCACCCCTATACAACGTGTATGACAAATATTGCTACGGCAAAAAATCATCCATATCAGGGGTTCCATTTTTGAAATATTATAATTCGATATCCAGATGACCTCACCATGACGTCACAACTTAAGGTGGTATAACTAAGGCATGTTAAGATCTAACTATGTGGTAAAGTTTTAATGTTATGTGAACTCTGCAACTATGTTTTTTGATTCTGGACAGAGTCTTATTGAGAAGAAGAAGAAGAAACTAGATGGAAGTGTTTGTGATATTACAAACACATAGGTGTTCGAGTTTTGCTCAGGTTGCAGTGATGATGACGCTCAGAATGTTTTAAAGAAACTTTTGCATTATTATTATTTTTTCTATATTAAAGAGCAATTCTGTAAAATATGATGTGGTTACCAACGATGATTTGTTTGAAGTCCATTTCAATGATTTGAACTTAATCACATTATTTATTCTGAAAACAGTTCAAATGTGAAAAACAACTGTTCTCATACATAAGGGTCAATTTTGGTACCGAAATTCTGTGAGAGAAGGCATTTATTTTCTTTGGCGAGTTTTACAACCCGTTTTCTTCGTGTAGTTCAGATACGAATTGTGATTTTGACGAAACCGTTGTCCTCAAGCTAATAATGTACGATTTTGAAAATATTTTTAATATTAAACTTTGACTTCCGGTTTGGACAGGAAGTAAAGGTCAAATTAAATACCTTTGTGTAAATATTTATTGACAATTAACAATCTAAACAATGGTGGAAAGATTGTGAATTTACCCCTGTGGTTGTTGAGATATGATTTTTTTATATATATATTTTTTTTTTTGACTTCGGTTTGGACAGGAAGTAAAGGTCAAGTGGTGTCATGTTTTGTAAATATTTTAAAAATTAACAATCTGTACATTGAGCAAAACTGTGAATTTACCCCTTGTGGTTGTTGAGATATGATTTGTTTAATATTAAATTTTGACTTCCGGTTTGGACAGGAAGTAAAGGTCAAATTGGGGTCATGTTTTTATAAATACGGACAATTAACAATCTGTACAATGGTGCAAAAACTGTGAATTTACCTCTTGTATTGTTGAGATATGATTTGTTTAAATATTAAACTTTGACCTCCGGTTTGGACAGGAAGTAAAGGTCAGTGGGGTCATGTTTTTGTGACAATTAACAATCTGTACAATGAAAAAACTGAATTTACCTCTTGTAGTTGTTGAGATATGATTTTTAAATATTAAACTTTTGACTTTCGGTTTGACAGGAAGTAAAGGTCAGATTGGGGTCACGTCTGTGTACGAAAAACTTACAATTCAAGATCTATAACATGGTGCAAAGATTGCGAAAATATCTTTTGTGGTTCATGAGATATAATTTTTTTTAAATATTAACTTGATTGGAGGTAATTCGATATCTGATGATCTCACTATGACGTCACAACTTGCTGCATAACTACATGTTAAGGTCTAACTATGTGTGAAGTTTTATGTTCTGTGAACTCTGCAACTATGTTTTTGTCTCTGGATATGTTTCACTGAGAAGAAGAAGAAGAAAAAGTAAAAAAACAAGAGGTATAGAGTTTATAAAAAACAAACTCAAGGTGTTTGGGGGTTCATCATGTTATGGTGTCATCACCTAAAGTTGTTTAAAAATGCAAAATGAATCCAAAATGTTAAGTTATGAACATTGTATAAGTTTGTATTTAATAGTAATTGCAGAAATAAAGAGCCTATTTTAAGTGTACTATGAATTAAAGAGCTTTTGATTATCAGATTATTTGTCTTTCTCCCAGTTATGATAAACAAAACATTTAAGAAATCTAATCCTTAATAGAACGCCCATTATTACAGCTAAAATGGGGAGACATTGCAGGTACGAGCCAAGCCAGGCAGCTATTTTTCTGCGGTACAATTCCTCATTCAATTACAAATTCCATAAAAATCTAATGTTACAAAGGTTCTTAAATAGTTAATTCACCAACAACTTCCACAAGCATGTTAGTCTAGTGAGTAGAATGCTCGTTCTCACGGTGTTTGGTTGTTCATGATGTTATGACGTCATCACCTAAAGTTGTTTAAAAATACATTAAGTCTGAACTTGGTAAATATGGTTTTCTCTTCAGAAAAGTTTCATGACAAAACTCGCATCCGTGGTGCCAAGTGCGACTTGACAAGAGACTACGGCTATGGAGTTAAGTTCAGGATGTGACTTTACTTCAGACTACTATAGACCACGGAGCGTGCAATGAAAATGCATTCAAAAATTGAGTTTCGTGACGCATATCAGGCATGAGCGTAGAAACAGTTTAATAGATAATTACATGTAAATTCTAATGCACACTCACAAAACTTGCGTTTGGCAGATATTTGCATTTGAACTATGACATGAAAATAGCGCCCTCTTTCGGCCATTCTTAGAAAACTGTACATTTCAATGGGGATTTTTGTATAATTGAATAGTTCACATGGGCTGTTTTTTTTTGTTTCCCCTACTCTAATCTGTCAAATCGGTCCAGTGAGGCAGGGAAGAGTTTAGAAAGGGATTCCATATTTGGGAAATATTTGATGTCATTGTAAAGAAATGAACCAGTTTAAAAAAATCTTGCCTTGAATAAAAGGTCTGCCCCCTCCCCCTCCCCCCCCCCAGTCCTCTACCCCTTACACGCAGGGTAGGATCTATGGTGACGTGGGGTAGTATTCCAATTTAATTGATCATGTGAAAAACTTCTAAATTGTCCTTACATTTCAATATTTTGGGGTTTCGTTTCCCATCCCCCATCTCCTTACCTTGAGCTCCACCCTCTTTAGGCAACCCTGGATCTAACCCTGCCTACATCAAAGACCAATTTGTGAATCTTTTCTCATCTTTAAAAAGTTAATTATTGGTTATTAATTGTCAACGTTTTGTGTAAATATTTAAATTGATAAAACACATTCTTCGTTAATACACAAAATTAATAAGATATTTAAATAAAGGAAATGTGAAACAACATTATCTTTTGAATGACACTTCTGCTTTATTTTGTCATGGTCATGATACTCCTTTTCCATCCATTTTTGCACCTATCAATAATAATCCATTTCATACAGGATAAAGGTTATCCAAACTTCTAGGTCTAATTTGCAATGAAAAGAATTTTTTTTCTGAAGTACAAAATATTCCAATAAGTGAACCTGTAGTCCCTGGCATTATTTGGTTTTGGCTCGTATTGTTAAATCTTTAGCACTTAAAAAAAACTTTTACTGCTGCATGAAAAGAAAGTCAACAGAATTCTTTAATTAAAGATAATGGTTAAAGGGGCAACATTATCTCAATCAGAGTAGACTTTCAACGGGTCATGGAATCAGTGTCCTAGTGTAAGATGAACAAAGTGGGTGATTGAAAATTACTGGCTCATTTGTTAAGCAGTCTGCAAGGATAAGTCATCTGAAGTTGATGGCCAGGGCAGCAGTAATGCCATGTGATTTTTTCATTATAAATGTATTATATAGTACAGTTGATGCATTGAAGAGTGTGTGAAGAGTGTGTGAAGATGTGCACTTCCATGTGAAAATCTCTGTGCTACTCCAGCACCTTCACTGCTGTCTATATCAGTATCAGTACATAATGTATCTGAGGCAACTGCAGTCTACCAGTTCTTTTGCAGTAAGAGATTGGCTGTACACCAAGTCAATTGTATTCTTAGTAAATGATCTATGAATTACCAGCGTAGGAAATGTACTTTTCAGACGTGTTTTCAGATTGTGGGACCTGTACTTACTGCAGTCAACTCCCTCCACTTCTTGTACGCACTTAATGAAGTTATGATGCAATGACTTTGTGAAAAGAATTTCATTGTTTTTATTATTCTCTTCTGGATGACTTCTTCACAGAATTTTATTTATGCATCATTGTACCAAATGGATCTGGCCTTGTCAAGAATTGGGTACATACTCATTATAGCAAAGACAATAATAGCAAACTTCTAAACCCACAAGATCTTTATCTTCGATTTGCAAGAGTAACCTCTCATCCTTCCGTTGGGCTGCTTCAAACAGTTGGGATGCAATCAAGGTTTAGCACTGTGAATACTTATCACAGTTTTTTTCTCAATTTTTCTTGGTTTGTCAGGGAGGAACTCTGATGCAGACCATTGTTTCTTCTCTGGGGTTCAGTGCTGCATTCTCACCGCTCAACCTCATCTTGACCTGAATATGTATGAAGAAAGAATAATAAATATTTAATAGAAATAGAGGAATAAGTGATTAAGGGGAATGGGCATTGTAGACAGAAAGAGAGGTAAAATTAACAAAAGTACACACAAGACAAGGTAAACAGATAGAAAGAAACGAAAAAGCAACATATAACTAGAAACAATTTTACTGCATGCTAAGCTTGGGTGATAAACACGATGATATCGAATGTTGCGATACCTTTTTTATTTGATTACAATATCGAGAAGACGAGAACCTTTTTAAGTTATCGGCATATCGGCGAATCGCGAATAAAATACATCACGATATAAAATAAATTGACATTGTGAGTCAAGTCAGAAATTCCATGGAAACAAAATCAGAACAGTCTTTTGAGCTTTTAGAAATGAGAAACAAAAGCAAACTACTTCAGAAGTACATACACGCTCTGCAAATGAATTTGCAATTTATTGTGACACTTGTAGAGGGGTACATACCTGTGATTATCGGTTCTAAAGAAATCATGCATGAATGAAAAAAAGAATTGCGATATTATCGAAGATCGCGATATATGTTTGCTGATATATCGTGGATGAAAACAAAATCGATATCGCCCAAGCCTACTGCATACTTGAAACTTTATTGCATTTTTCAATATTTGCCTACCTTGATGTTTCTGTTTCTTCTCATTTCTTTCCTCAGCCCTGCAAATGGCATAGAAGCATTTGTACCACTCAGAGTGGTACCCATAAATCTGTAAATCAAATGTTAATTAATTTTAGGAATGTCGGCTTTTCATCCATTCATACATACATGCAAAATAAAAAATAAATAGGTCAGCATCCATCTTCATTGTATGAAAAATTAACTTAAGTTCCCCAAAACTTTAGTTCAGCTGAATAAGCATCATTTCCATGCTTATTCACACCGCCAAAGGTTGAATATTCTTGGCCCATGTACTAAGTTTGTGCAACTACATACAATTACAAGTATTACTTTTAAGTATCTGATAAAACTCCAGTATAAAGATCCCATTTTTCAACAGCGCTGATTTTTTCAAAAAAGGTGCCCCTTTGAGGATTTTTATGGATTTGGGGTGGTTAGGGTGAATTCGAGTCAACTCGTATCCCAACCAACCTGTACCCCAACCAACTCCTGTTTCAACCAACTCATACTCGACGAAAATAATGGAATCTTGGTGCATTGTTTTTACCCGTAACTTTTGAAAACCTTAGAAAATATTATTAGAATAAATTCGGTTAGTTAAGCTTTTCCCAGGCTTGAATTATATGAAAATTTTTAAGAAAACTTTTTTTTTTTAAATTGAATTTTGGTATGTCGTTTTTACCCGTTACTTTTAAAAACCTTGGATGATAATATTTGAATAAATTTAATTAAGGACATGTTATGTAATCTCTCTTTTCCATTTTCTTCTTGGAGTACGAATTTGTCATAAAAAGTATGATAATATGTCAACAATAGACACGATATTGAGGGACAGACGAGAATGAGATATTAAAAGTCTGACGACACATGTTAAATTGTCAAGGATTTTGTTCATATGAGTCAACGAATTTGAGTCAACTTGTACCCCAACCAACTCGTACCCAACCAACTTGTGCCTCAACCAACTCATGTTTCAACCAACTCGTACTCGCTGAAGATAATACTAATATAATCTTGGTGTGTCGTTTTTACCCGTAACGTTTGAAAACCTTGGAAAATATTATTACTAATATTAGAATAAATTCGGTAAGTTGAGTTTCCCAGGCTTTGAAATTATATGAAAATTCCCAATTTTTTAGAAAAAAATAATAATTTTGGTGTGTCGATTTTACCCGTTAGGCGTTACTTTTAAAAACCTTGGATGATATTGATAATATTTGAATAAATTTAATTAAGGACATGTTATGTAATCTCTCTTTTCCATTTTCTTCTACGAGTACGAGTTGGTTGGAGTACGAGTTGTTGGAGTACGAGTTGGTTGAAGTACGAGTTGGCACGAGTACGAGGTGACCAAAATGAGCACGAGTTGGTTGGAGTACGAGTTGGTTGGAGTACGAGTTGACCTGTTTCCAGTCCAACTATTTTACAAAAAATATGTAGTCTGATTAGGTCCAGATATTTTTCAAATTCATTTAAAAATAATTCCTACGTTACCTGTAACAGAGATTCTGAGAGTTGTTCGTTACCGGCGACGTCATGACGTGGCGATTATACATACAAATATGTTGTGTACGTTAGCTCCAGCCCTAACGTTAGACCATTCCTTGCTCCATGGTTAGACATGGTTTATTGGCAATATCACACTCAATCATACCATCTATTTCTTCCATCCACTTGCACATGAAAGAAACTTTGTCCAACTCATTTCCGAAAATGATAACAATTTGGATTCCATGCTGGACAAATGCGTAATACATTTTCTGCGACGCATTTTCTGCACGGACGGGCACGACCGACAGGGAAGCCATTGTTGTTGCTGCTGCATGCGCAATGCGCATGCATGGCGGGTCATGACCTTACAAGGGCAACAGCCACCACTGTCGCTGTGCGGTCTTGTAAATGAATTTTTGAAATATTAAACTTGCGGTTTCGACCAGACGGAGAGGTCGGATTGGCGTCACGTCTGTGTACGAAAAATCACATAATTAAAGATCTATAACATGCTGCAAAGATTGTGAAAATATCGTTTGTGGTTCATGAGATATGATTTTTTGAAAATATTACAAGAAGAAGAAGAAGAAGAAGAAGAAGAAGAAGAAGAAGAAGAAGAAGACTTTTGACTTTTCAAGGGAAAACTTTATTTACAAAACCAAACAACAATACAAAATGTACAAATAAAAGAATAATAAACAATGTTTGACCAAAATTGGTGGTTTACAATGTTACTGTGAACTAAAATAGGTTTACATTGTTAACAAAGAAACTACAAAAATACATTAGTAAATGAAAAACAATAATACATTGATAATTCAATCGATAATAAACAAAAGGTTTAGTGGAAGAAAGGAAGAAAAGGGAAAGGGCTCCTCTAAAAGGGAGACTACAAGCACCATGGTGCAAGCAGACTCCCCCGAGGATCCCCGGGGTGGGGAGCCACTGGCATTACTGGTGTGGGTCTTAAAACCCACTCCAGCGGCTCCCAAAGAGAGAGAAAGAAAAAGAGCAGAGAGAGGACCCCACTCATGAACAGTGGCATGCCTTGCCTCCAATCAGAGAGAGATTGGAGTAGCTGTTCTAAGGTGGGTCGAAAGGGGAAAAAAGGTGGACCGAGGAGGGGTCAGGTAGTAGGATTAGATCAACCATGTTAACTCATTCTTAACAAGAGTGAAGATAGTGTCGTTAAACGACCATTTATTAAGGAAACCTGAAAGGTTATTACAAAGATTGTGATATTGGTAATCGGTGATAATCTTTCGTTAAAGCAGTTGCGCCAAATAATGTGAGGTTCGGATAAACATGAGGTTCTGTAAAGCCAGTATATAACATGTTTAAAGCTGATGATGAGGTAGTTGGACAGACGGACTGCCCCCCTGGAGCGACCTCTAGCACAAGGAACGAGAGTCCAGTATAGTTCGAAGTCAAGTTGAAGATCTGGAAGGATGCTATGTAGAAGAGAGTGTAGCAGGTTGAGACCGGGTTGAATGGCAGGGCAGAGAATGAAAAGATGAAGAAGTGTTCCCCTCTCTCCACACCAGCCGCAGGAGGAGCAGATGTCAGGGTTGAGATGGTGAAGAACTGGAAGGGAGGGAAGAATATTATGGAGGAGTTTGAATTGCGTATCCCCTTCCTTCTTTGAAGTGGGAAGCTGGTATATTTCTTTCCATTGAAAGGATTTTGAAAAATCAAAAAGTCCGGATTTATGCCAGTAGGTGATTGTATGAGGAGGATGTGAGTTAACTTGGTTGTTGAAGATTGCATATATATGTTTTGAATACGCAGAGAGTCCATTTGGACCAGTGGGAAGTGTGAAGTCCATAGGAGAATCTGGACGAGCGAAAAACTTGGAGGATTACCGGACGGACGCCGGTTACATTGAAGACAAAAGGAAAGGTATTGAATATACTCCGATGTAGATGTTGAATATCAAGATGAAGAAGTCGGAGAGAGGGTTGACGAAGGGCTCGGAGAGAGGTTGAAAAATCTCTGGCCTCTTTCCACATACCGGTGTTCGAATTAACGAGGTGCTTGACAAGCGTGATTCCATGGGAAAGTAGTCGCGCAGGGAAGAGTACCTCATCATCAGCTTTATCGGTAAGAAGAGGACTATTAAGTGGAAGATTGAGAACATGGTTGATCGAATCAGAGGGTATTTCAACGCGGAGCTCCGGACGCCGTCCAAGCACGCAAGAGCTCACCATAGAAGCAGGGAGGCTAGTGTAGAATTTGGGAAGGTGTGGGTAAGAAAAGTTGGAAGTCGAGATTAAGGTTCATATATTTATGGAGATTGTGGCTTATCATGTTGTACGCGGGGTGTGGACAGAGATTGAGATATCGTTGGATAAGGGAGAGCCTGAAGGTGAGCACGCGTGCTTGAGGCAGGCTAGACCTAAACCTCCCCTGTCATCAGGTTTACGATAAAGAATGGTTTTCTTAAGGAGGTGTCTTTTGTTGGACCAGACAAAATCGACGAGCATATCTTGGAGTTCACTTAGG
This sequence comes from Zoroaster sp. YZ-2022, assembly GCA_029582265.1. NCBI lineage: Eukaryota > Metazoa > Echinodermata > Asteroidea > Forcipulatida > Zoroasteridae > Zoroaster > Zoroaster sp. YZ-2022. The sequence goes on from CM055820.1 coordinate 32,743,581, forward strand.
AGGTTATCAGGGGGAGAGAGAACAGCTAAACAATGGAAAATTTTGGAGGCGGCAAGTTGGTTGGCGATAAGGACTTTGCCTTTGTATGAAAGGGTAGATGCAATGCCTTTCCAGCGGGAAAGTGTGTTGCAGAGTTTAGTTTTGCAAGCGTTCCAGTTTTGTTTTATGTAGTGATTAGTGTTGCCTAAGTGAACTCCAAGGAAGGGAAGTCCTTCATTGTTCCAACGGAAGTTCAGGGGCTCGTCGTTTCTTCCGGTCCATGACCCGACCCACAGCCCCTGTGATTTATGGTAATTGAGGCAAGCAGCAGAGGATTTAATGAAAAGTTGGTACACTTCATCAACAATTTTAAAACCGGAATCAATGGTGACAAAATTGAAACATCGTCTGCGTAGGCCGAAACCTGCTGGTATTGATCGGTTCCGGAAGAGGAACCCATTGGTGCCTAAACGATTTCTTAGGGTGTTGAGTAGGGGCTCAATTGCGATGGAGTATAACAGTCCGAGAGCGGACAGCCCTGACGAATACCTTTCTGCTGCAGGAAGGGGCGTGGTGAACCACCAACCTTGATGAGAGCTCTCGGCACCGTTGTACAAAAGTTTGACATAGGAAATAAAGCGGTCACCAAACCCCATGCTCTCATGGTATCAAATAAATAGCCGTGGTCAACATTATCAAAAGCTTTCCTCTGATCAAGGTTGAGCACGGCAAGGGAGTATCGTTAAAATTGGGTAGTTAATTATGTCTTTAATCAAAAGGATATTGTCGTAAATCGAGCGACCTGGGATGCAATATGATTGGTCATGGTGAACAATACATTCAATGTGTTGCTTGAGCCTATTTGCCAGCAACTTAGCAAAGATTTTATAGTCAGTATTGAGAATAGAGACAGGACGCCAATTAGCAATATCGGAGAGATCTCCCTTTTTGGAATAAGGGAGATAACAGCTCTTTAAAGGAATGGGGTAGGTTGCCGGAGGCAATAGCGTGATTAAAAACAGACAATAAATCATTTTTAGAAGAGGCCAGAAATGCTGGAAAATTCACAAGACAGACCATCAAGGCCGGGTGCTTTGTTATTGCTGAGTTGCTTAACGGCAGGGTCAAGTTCCTCAGGAGTCAGAAGATTGTCGAGATCTTCCGAGTCCTGAGGGTCAAGCGAGGACAAATCCGAGAGAAGAGTGTCGCGGCGCTCTCGTCAGTTGGGACATTATTGTATAGAGTACGGTAAAATTCGCGCACGTGAGATTTAATTTCATCTGGATTCTCAGTAACCGTGCCGGATGGCAAGCGAATATTGGTCATGGTTTTAGATTTAGAGTGAGATTTTTCGAGCTGAAAAAAGTAGGACGAGCTTGTGTCGACCTCTGTGATGTGTTTGAAGCGCGACCTGACGAGAGCACCACGCGCCTCGTTTTTAAGTAAAATGTTTAAATGATTTTTCTGCTCATTGAGCACACGTATAGTTTCCTGTGTGAAGTCTGGCGCGGACTGAAGTTCGTCAATAGAGGCATTCATTTGACGAAAAAGTTCGCGCTTATCATGCGAGACTTTAGCCCCGTACATTTTGAAAAAGGATTTCAGTTGGGACTTGCCAAAATCCCACCAGGCACCAAGGTCAGAAAATTCGTTTTGTTTATTTCTCCAGTCAGTCCAAAAATGAGTGACAATATCCTTGTAAACATTATCTTCGAGCAGGGAGTTATTAAAGTGCCAATAGGCGCTCCCTATAGTGTCTTGAATGGGAAGTTTAATGACAAAAGAAACTGCTGAGTGATCAGACAGAGAGCAGGGATTGATGTTGCAGGAAAGAACGCTAGACATAAGATTAAATGGGACATAAAAACGGTCTAGCCTGGCTTCAGAAACACCACTCGGATTGCTTGGGTTATTTCTGAGCCAGGTAAACTTCTGTAATGAGGGGTTCCGTCTACGCCAGACATCGCACAAAGAAAGAAAATTAACAGTATCATTGAGAGCCACGGAGATTTTGTGCCGATGCTCAGTCGGCCTACACAGACGATCAATGGACGGATTAATTGTACAGTTAAAGTCACCACCGATTACAATGACACCGTCACTGCACTGACCACAGTGATTGAAAAGAGCACGGATGACCTCCAGAGCCGTATAATCAGTTTGAGGAATAAGAACATTGTACAGGTGGTAGAAAGTGTTGTTAAAGACAATCTTGTGATATAGAATATAACTTTCAAAAATAACTTTAGAGTCAGAAACATGGACGTTTGGGTTTTAATGAGGGTGTGACTCCCGACCCCAGGCAGGGCTGGGGGAACAGTACGGAGTGTAAGGCCAGAGTTTCCAACAAGCACAATTTTCACTAAGGTCGTTGGTCTCTTGAAGGAAAACAACATCAGGGGTTATTTTGAAGTCTTTCGATGTAAGTTTGAAAGCGGCATTCCGGATGGAGGAGGACACCCCCTGTGTTAAGTGTTAGCAGTGACAGTGTCATTGTTACAAAAATACAAAATTACTGAGTAAATAATCCATGGTTGGTGAAGTTACATATCGAGTTTTTTAATTAGCTTTGAAATCCTCTGCTGCATGCTTTTTCGCAGCAGGGGGCTGTTACGCAAGGGCTTCAGTTGCTTGACAAGCCCAGGTAGATTGGGAGTGAATTTTCGAGCAATGACTTCCGGTTTTCTTCTGGCTTTAACTGTGGAGAGGAACCTTATCAGTTCCACGTTAGAAAGGGGGCCCTTGCAAGTGTGTAAGGAGTCGGCGGTGATGAGTGAAATATATATTTTGGCAAGAAGAAGAAGAAGAAGAAGAAGAAGAAGAAGAAGAAGAAGAAGAAGAAGAAGAAGAAGAAGAAGAAGAAGAAGAAGAAGAAGAAGAAGAAGAAGAAGAAGAAGAAGAAGAAAAAAACCGAACAATATCAAGAGGTGTTTGGGCACCAACCCAAACACCTAAAAACCCGAACAATATCAAGAGGTGTTCGCGCTGTGGCTCGAACACCTAAAAAGCAAAAAAAAACGAACAATAACAAGAGGTGTTCGCGCTATAGCTCGAACACCTAAAAAGTAAAAACTAGACGGAAGTGTTTGTGATATTACAAACACATAGGTGTTCGAGTTTTGTCAGGGCAGTGATGATGACGTCAGAATATTTTTTAAAGAAACTTTGCATTATTATTTTCTTTTTCATATTAAAGAGTACCCTGTAAAATTCGATGTGGTTACCAACGATGATTTGTTTGAAGTCCATTTCAATGATTTGAACTTAATCACATTATTTATTCTTGAAAAAACAGTTCAAATGTGAAAAACAACTGTTCTGCTACATAAGGGTCAATTTTGGTACCGAAATTCTTTGAGAGAAGGCATTTATTTCTTTGGCGAGTTTTTACAACCCGTTTTCGTGTAGTTCCAGATACGAATTGTGATTTTGACGAAACCGTCGTCCTCGCTAATAATGTACGGTTTTGAAAATATTTTTTAATATTAAACTTTGACTTCCGGTTTGGACAGAAAGTAAAGGTCAAATTGGGGTCACCTTTGTGTAAATATTTTTTGACAATTAACAATCTATACAATGGTGGAACGATTGTGAATTTACCCATTCTGGTGCAAAAACTGTGAATTTACCTCTTGTGGTTGTTGAGATATGATTGTTTTCAATATTAAACTTTGACTTCCGGTTTGGACAGGAAGTAAGGTCAAATTGGGTCACCTTTGTGTCAATATTTTTCGACAATTAACAATCTATACAATGGTGCAAAAATGTCAATTTACCTTTTGCGGTTGTTGAGATATGATTTTTGACTTCCGGTTTGGACAGGAAGTAAGGTCAGATTGGGGTCACGTCTGTGTACGAAAAATCACATAATTCAAGATCTATAACATGGTGCAAAGATTGTGAAAATATTTTTTGTGGTTCATGAGATATAATGTTTTTAAATATTAACTTTGATTGAGTGTAATTCGATATATGATGACCTCACTATGACGTCACAACCTAAGGTATAACGACATGTTACTATGTTTTTGTCTCTGGATATTCACCGAGAAGGAGAAGAAAAAGTGAAAAAAAAACTAGATATTTGAAGTTTGTTAAAAACAAACTAAGGGTGTTCGAGTGTGCATCATATGTGATGACGTCATCACCTAAATTTTTTTTAAAACAAGCTTTAGTTTGGGAGATATGAGTTTTCATAATATATAATTTAAAAAACATACAATGTGCTATACTGAATACATTAACTTCCGGATCATCCAATATAATTTTAAATTCTTCCAACCGTAAGTTCCGGTTCAATCATATGTGACGTCATTCATACTTTACAAAATCTTTCCTCATAATATGGGTGCCAATTGTGCCAAATTTGGTAAAATTCCATCTAATATTTTCTTTAGATAGCAGAAAGTGATTTTTTTAAAGAAAAATTACGTCACCAAATATATTTTTGAAAAGAGCAGACCCCACTTAACATATATACCTAAAATTTTATTTCGAATACCCTTTCAGATTTTAGTCAATTTATAAAGAACGTGAACTTCCAGTTTGGACCGGAAGTAAGGTTCAATAAGGTCATGTCTTTGTATCAAATGTCGAGTCCTCCATGTTCTGTATGATTGTGAAGGAATCAAGATATTATCTATTGTGGTTCACGAGATATAAAATATATTGTTTTAATTATAATTAATTACGTAATAATGCATTAGATGACCTCACCATGACGTCACAACGTTACCTGGAACTCAGTATGTTAAGGTTTAACTATTTGTTGCTTTAAGGTTCTTTGAACTCCGCAACTATGTTTTGGCTGTACAAATACATTTACAGATTATTATACAGTCCATTTTCATAGTTTACAGAGCGCCTACGTTCGTACAGAAAAGGTATAACAGTGAAATGTAACATAGTGAACATACGATGTATTATATTTAGGTGTTCGGGTATGCACCCGAAACACCTATTGTTTTTGTTCGGTTTTTTTTTCTTCTCCTTCTTCTTCTCCGGATCGATTGTCTACAAAAAAACACATACTTGCAAACTTCACATGATCTTCAAACTTGGCATGTACTTAGAACTTAACACGTAGATGAAACATAATTTGTGACGTCATGATTAGGTCATCAGATATCGAATTACGATAAATCAAAGTTTAATAATAAAAAAAATCATATCTCTACAACCACAAGGGGTAAATTCAAAATTTTTGTACCATTGCACAGATCGTTGATTGTCAAAATATATTTACAAAAAGATGACCCCAATTTGACCTTACTTCCTGTCCAAACCGGAAGTCAAAGTTTAATATTTAAAAAAATCCTATCTCAACAACCACAAGAGGTAAATTTACATTTTTTGCACCATTGTATAGATTGTTAATTGTCGAAAGATATTTACACAAAGGTGACCCCAATTTGACCTTACTTCCTGTCCAAACCGGAAGTCAAATTTTAATATTTAAAAAAATCATATCTGAACAACCACAATAATAATAATAATAATAATAATGTGTGGATTTATATAGCGCACGTATCCACCAACTAAGTGGTGCTCAAGGCGCATTATATTATTATCCCTGCTCATAAGGCTCATAAGGCTCATAAATCATTCCTGAAACCATCTCAGCTCCCTGGGGAGTATACAGCTCAATTGCTGCCATTTCTAGCGCATATAGAGCAAACCAACTCTGCCTTCACAGGTACCCATTTAACCCCTGGGTGGAGAGAAGCAATTATGATTAAGTGTCTTGCTCAAGGACACAAGTGTCACGGCTGTGATTCGAACCCACATTATGTTGCTAACACCAGAACTTGAATCCGGTAAGCTAGACCGCTCGGCCACGACAAGAGGTAAATTGACATTTTTTGCACCATTGTACAGATTGTTAATTGTCAAAAGTATTTATAAAAACATGACCCCAATTTGACCTTTACTTCCTGTCCAAACCGGAAGTCAAAATTTAATATTTAAAAAAATGCTATCTCAACAACCACAAGAGGTAAATTGAAATTTTTTGCACCATTGTACAGATTGTTAATTGTCAAAGTATTTACAAAAACATGACTAATTTGACCTTTACTTGCTGTCCAAACCGGAAGTCAAAGTTTAATATTAAAATAATTTCTAAATTCAGTATTGTATTGTATTCAAATAAACTTCTCGCGAGAACTTCAACAGACGTTAACATTTGACTTTCTACAACACTTCAAATTGATGACGTCATCATTTTAACTTCAACCGAACACCTAGTTTTTGTTGTGACAAAAACTTATATCTATTTAGGTGTTCGGGTATGCACCCGAAACACCTATTGTTTTTGTTCGGTTTTTTTCTTTTCTTCTTCTTCTCCGGATAGATTGTCTACAAAAAAACACATACTTGCAAACTTCACATGAACTTCAAACTTGGCATATACTTAGAACTTAACGCGTAGATGAAACAGAATTTGTGACGTCATGATTAGGTCATCAGATATCGAATTACGATAAATCAAAGTTTAATAATTAAAAAATCATATCTCTACAACCACAAGGGGTAAATTCACAATTTTTGTACCATTGCACAGATCGTTGATTGTCAAAATATATTTACAAAAAGATGACCCCAATTTGACCTTACTTCCTGTCCAAACCGGAAGTCAAAGTTTAATATTTTAAAAAATCCTATCTCAACAACCACAAGAGGTAAATTTACATTTTTTGCACCATTGTATAGATTGTTAATTGTCGAAACATATTTACACAAAGGTGACCCCAATTTGACCTTACTTCCTGTCCAAACCGGAAGTCAAATTTTAATATTTAAAAAAATCATATCTGAACAACCACAATAATAATAATAACTAGAGATTCAGAGTTTGTCTTGACACAAACTCTAGGTGTTCGGGATTTACGTGTAAATGATATATGCACCAATTGTAATCTGGTAATTTTGTTGTCAGAAGTTTATTTCAGTGTAACACGTTTTGAAATTGCCACAAAATAACTGTACAATAATGTGAAAATTGTGAATTTTTTTTTTTTTTTTTTTTAGTTTATTTATTTTATTTTATTTTTTTTATTTTTTTTTTTGGGGGGGGGGGGTTAATTAATGTGACGTTGAAGTGCTTGTGACCAGGTATCATGGTTACTGTTAGTTAAGGGAAATCACACGTTAAATTTCAGAGACAAATAATGTATTTGTGATTAAGTAGGTAAATGCTTTTATTTCCATGGCAAACACATTGTAATAACAATGCAGGTGTGATCATTGTAAATTTAATGTGAAGTTATGAGAAGGCTGAGACAATGATATTTTCTAGGTTTTTTTTTTAGACAAAATAGTTTGTTAGTGTATTACTGTTTTATTGTTGAGTAAAATGTGAGATAAATATAATGAAACTGGTGTTGAAATAAGTAAAATGAACAAATAAAACAAGTTTTGAAGTGGGAGAACATATAAGTAAACATACTTGGTATTACTTTAGAAACAAGAAAACGATTGTATCAGTAGATAAATATGTGGGAGGACATCTAAGTAAACATACTTGGTAATACTTTAGAAACAAGAAAACGATTGTATCAGTAGATAAATATGTGGGAGGACATCTAAGTAAACATACTTGGTAATACTTTAGAAACAAGAAAACGATTGTATCAGTAGATAAATATGTGGGAGGACATCTAAGTAAACATACTTGGTAATACTTTTTATAATAAGTAAACAAGAAAACGATTGTTACGGGAGATAAATATGTGGGAGGACATATAAGTAAACATACTTGGTAATACTTTTATAATAAATAAACAAGAGAAGGATTGTAACGGGAGATAAATATGTGGGAGGTCATATAAGTAAACATACTTGGTAATAGTTAAAACAAAAAAACCAAGCAAACGATTGTAAAGGTAGATAAATATGTTGTTAATCATGTTAACTAATTGGAAAATGGGTCTTTTCACACTATGGGATACAAGATTAACAAATAAGGGGTGCCCTGAATTGGGTGAAGAAACTATAGTTGTTTGTCACAAGATGGGAGAGTACATGCCTTTAAATGTTTGGTAATCGAATGTTACTTCTATTTTGTAGGTTTTATGTCATTTGTGTTCATAACAATGACAACAATTTATATGTTAATCATGGAATTTAAAGCAATCATTAAATAAAAACATGTTACAAATTGGACGATAGTGGTTTTATTTCCAGGCATGTATTCACACAAGAATGGAAGTGGAGAGCATGGAAACCCTATTGTGTATTTTGTGATAAAAGGAACACTGTTTGCACACAGGCACACAAATACATTTTAAATAGGTCTGGAATTGGGGCATTGACAATTTTGGTTTGCAATATCTTATTTGCACGTGTATTGTTTATTATCCATTACAATGTGGCGAAAGACATCTACATTATGTGGACAATGTGCACAACCACGAATTTTGATTGTGTAATTCTGTAAAGGAAATGCACAAAGGAAATTGTCTAAGTATTTTTGGCATGGGGCTGAGGGTGAGACAATATATTTGTCTATGACAGTCTGCCATTGACAAATATACCTGTACTTTGCCACAATTACATGTCATAACGTTGACATCAACAATTGTCATGGAAACAGTGATGTTAATAGTGTTTTATGCACTGTAAATTTTTTGTTTCATGTCTAAAAGGGTGTAGTTTTGTTTACTAGTCAGTCCTGGGGCTGAAAAATATTGAAACTTTTACTAAAACCACTTGTCTATGTCTATTTTTAACTGAATAAAAGTTTCAACTGAGAATAATCTGGATAAGCTGTGTTACTGGCCAGTATTTTAAATCTGTTAAGATTGAGTGTAGTTGGATATTGTTTGTCATTTAATACTAAAGAAGTCTGGATTAATGTAATTAGACTGGAACTTTACTAATAAAAGTTATGAATTGTTTGTCCATTCGTACAAAATCCTGTAGTATAATTGGTTGACATGGATACAAAGCAAATTCAGAGCAATGATGCTATTGTGATGACTTATGAATGGACATGCTGTGTGCTAACTTTCATTTGAGATGTTGCTGTCATCTCAGAGCAAAGAAGTGTTGTTCAATGTTTAGTGGCAAAACTGCCTAGAGTAAGAATTAGGCTGTCATTACCCACGAGTATGAAAATCACTGTTCTGATGCGTAGAAAAAGCAAATAACTTTTATGTTAAGAGTTTAATATTTGGTACATATTTTATGTAATGAATATCTATAAAATTATACTAAAATGAACATACATCTATAAAAATGTGAAAGTTTACGTACATTCAAACGAAACCAAGTAATGAAGACCACTTCCATTAATTGTGCACGGATTCTCAAATGATCTGTTAACGTAAGATGTTAAACCATACCATCATGTAACCTACAAACTGAAGATTGTTGATGACTTGAACAGTTACGATACTGCATTTGGATGTGGTGTCAACGCTGTCTTGGGGTGCTGTAGGCTGGAACTTAGTGAGCCATGATGTATTGGAGTCAACATGCTGTAAAAAATAACAGGAAAGTTTTATAAGTACATGGACCAAGAATAAAGTATTTGAAATTTCAGAGAAGTTGTAATTTATGTGAATGAGGAAAATAATACATCACAGTGAACATGCTGTACAAAATAGTAAGGTTTTACAAGTACATGGACCAAGAATAAAGTATTTGAAAATTCAGAGAAGTTCTAATTTATAATATGAATGGGTAAAACAGTGTATAATTTTGGAGTAGGTCCCTAGCTGGAGCATTGAAATTGAAAAGGGCATTGGTTGTTTTCAAAATTGCACACAATTATTCTTGACAATGTGTAATAAATTAAAGAAATTTTCTTGCATGAAACTCACATCAAAAGAGAAAGGTATTTAAGGAAATTGCCGAGTCTCATAATTTCATGTGAGAGATGTCTGAGAGAGGCCTCCCCAGGGAGCAGGTGTGTCATGAATATTGTGCATTTTTCCTGTGAAATAATTGTCTATGTAATTTGATTTGTATCTAAGAAGGGTAAAAAATTTAGGGAAAGTGCAGTAAACAATCACTACTTGACATTAATTTGTGCACAAACTGAAGATTTTTTGGAGAAAACATAAATTACAAAATATGGCATAAAATTTCAACTGAAAAATTGCCATAACCTAAACAACTGAATTTTCCTATCCTTATTTACATTCTATTTCTAAATACATTTTAGTGACATCTGTTCATATTTTGTTAGAAAAGAGGGGAGTTGTTTACTGTCCAAAGTACAGTGTACATGTATGTTCACATTTACATTGTACTATAACTAACGTTAACGTTAAGTTAAACACTAAACAGGCACAATGCAACTACCAGCCAACCCAACGCTTAAAAAATGGCTTTTCTTGTATAAAAATACGAAGATAAATACAGGAAATCCTCTTAACAATTAAATTCAAGATACCTACCCTTTATGACTATGTTGGCGATCCAATTTTACACTCCCTGGCACGAGTTCATCAGTAATATCACATATTTCACACTCTTATTTTCATAAAAATACAATTTCTTTCTGAGTAAATCGGGAAATATAATAAGCGTAGCACTTGCTAAAATGTTCGATATTTCAGAATCTGTTTCTGCCGATTGAGGGCGACATATAGACTTACCGTGCCGGCGGCCGGACTGTTTCATATGCCCCGCCCACTCGATTGAGTATTGCGGACGTGGTTGAAATGACATATTGCACGTACATTTTCAAGAAAAGTGTGTTTCTTTTTTTACAAAAATGTCGTGTTTTCAGTACAAATAAATATCAAACTCAAACATATCCTCGTCTCTAATGTCACATATTTCACACTCTTTACACTCATGATAAACTACATATTTTTCCCCGACTAAATCAGTAATTTTATTGATTTTTCAGAGCCCTTGATATGATTTTTTTATTGATTAAACTTTGAATTATCGTAATTCGATATCTGATTACCTAATCATGACCTCACAAATTCTGTTTCATCTACGTGTTAAGTTCTAAGTATATGCCAAGTTTCAAGTTCATGTGAAGTTTGAAAGTATGTGTTTTTTGTAGACAGTCTATCCGGAGAAGAAGGAGAAGAAAAAAAAAAAAAAAAAAACCGAACAAAAACAATAGGTGCTCGCGCTGTAGCTCGAACACCTAATAATAATAATAATGTGTGGATTTATATAGCGCACGTATCCACCAACTAAGTGGTGCTCAAGGCGCATTATATTATTATCCCTGCTCATAAGGCTCATAAATCATTCCTGAAACCATCTCAGCTCCCTGGGGAGTATACAGCTCAATTGCTGCCATTTCTAGCGCATATAGAGCAAACCAACTCTGCCTTCACATGTACCCATTTAACCCCTGGGTGGAGAGAAGCAATTATGATTAAGTGTCTTGCTCAAGGACACAAGTGTCACGGCCGTGATTCGAACCCACATTATGTTGCTAACACCAGAACTTGAATCCGGTAAGCTAGACCGCTCGGCCACGACAAGAGGTAAATTGACATTTTTTGCACCATTGTACAGATTGTTAATTGTCAAAAGTATTTACAAAAACATGACCCCAATTTGACCTTTACTTCCTGTCCAAACCGGAAGTCAAAGTTTAATATTTAAAAAAATGCTATCTCAACAACCACAAGAGGTAAATTGAAATTTTTTGCACCATTGTACAGATTGTTAATTGTCAAAAGTATTTACAAAAACATGACCCCCAATTTTACCTTTACTTCCTGTCCAAACCGGAAGTCAAAGTTTAATATTAAAATAATTTCTAAATTCAGTATTGTATTGTATTCAAATAAACTTCTCGCGAGAACTTCAACAGACGTTAACATTTGACTTTCTACAACACTTCAAATTGATGACGTCATCATTTTAACTTCAACCGAACACCTAGTTTTTGTTGTGACAAAAACTTATATCTATTTAGGTGTTCGGGTATGCACCCGAAACACCTATTGTTTTTGTTCGGTTTTTTTCTTTTCTTCTTCTTCTCCGGATAGATTGTCTACAAAAAAACACATACTTGCAAACTTCACATGAACTTCAAACTTGGCATATACTTAGAACTTAACACGTAGATGAAACAGAATTTGTGACGTCATGATTAGGTCATCAGATATCGAATTACGATAAATCAAAGTTTAATAATTAAAAAATCATATCTCTACAACCACAAGGGGTAAATTCACAATTTTTGTACCATTGCACAGATCGTTGATTGTCAAAATATATTTACAAAAAGATGACCCCAATTTGACCTTACTTCCTGTCCAAACCGGAAGTCAAAGTTTAATATTTTAAAAAATCCTATCTCAACAACCACAAGAGGTAAATTTACATTTTTTGCACCATTGTATAGATTGTTAATTGTCGAAACATATTTACACAAAGGTGACCCCAATTTGACCTTACTTCCTGTCCAAACCGGAAGTCAAATTTTAATATTTAAAAAAATCATATCTGAACAACCACAATAATAATAATAATAATAATAATGTGTGGATTTATATAGCGCACGTATCCACCAACTAAGTGGTGCTCAAGGCGCATTATATTATTATCCCTGCTCATAAGGCTCATAAGGCTCATAAATCATTCCTGAAACCATCTCAGCTCCCTGGGGAGTATACAGCTCAATTGCTGCCATTTCTAGCGCATATAGAGCAAACCAACTCTGCCTTCACAGGTACCCATTTAACCCCTGGGTGGAGAGAAGCAATTATGATTAAGTGTCTTGCTCAAGGACACAAGTGTCACGGCCGTGATTCGAACCCACATTATGTTGCTAACACGAGAACTTGAATCCGGTAAGCTAGACCGCTCGGCCACGACAAGAGGTAAATTGACATTTTTTGCACCATTGTACAGATTGTTAATTGTCAAAAGTATTTACAAAAACATGACCCCAATTTGACCTTTACTTCCTGTCCAAACCGGAAGTCAAAATTTAATATTTAAAAAAATGCTATCTCAACAACCACAAGAGGTAAATTGAAATTTTTTGCACCATTGTACAGATTGTTAATTGTCAAAAGTATTTACAAAAACATGACCCCAATTTGACCTTTACTTGCTGTCCAAACCGGAAGTCAAAGTTTAATATTAAAATAATTTCTAAATTCAGTATTGTATTGTATTCAAATAAACTTCTCGCGAGAACTTCAACAGACGTTAACATTTGACTTTCTCCAACACTTCGAATTGATGACGTCATCATTTTAACATCAACCGAACACCTAGTTTTTGTTGTGACAAAAACTTATATCTAGTTTTGGTTTTTTTTCTTCTTCTTCTCCCCATAGATTGTCTACAAAAAACACATACTTGCAAACTTCACATGAACTTGAAACTTGGCATATACTTAGAACATAACACGTAGATGAAACATAATTTGTGACGTTATTATTAGGTCATCAGATATCGAATTACGATAAATCAAAGTTTAATATTTAAAAAATCATATCTCAACAACCACAAGAGGTAAATTCACAATTTTTGTACAATTGTATAGATTGTTAATTGTGGAAAAATATTTACACAAAGGTGACCTTAATTTGACCTTACTTCCTGTCCAAACCGGAAGTCAAAGTTTAATATTTTAAAAAATCATATCTCAACAACCACAAGAGGTAAATTGACGTTTTTTGCACCATTGTATAGATTGTTAATTGTCAAAAAATATTTACCAAAAGGTGACCCCAATTTGACCTTTACTTCCTGTCCAAACCGGAAGTCAATGTTTAATATTAACAAAAATCGTGTCTCAACAACCACAAGAGGTAAATTCACAATATTGGCACTATTGTACAGATCGTTAATTGTCAAAACAATTTTACACAAAGGTGACCCAATTTGACCTTTACTTCCTGTGCAAACCGGAAGTCACAGTTTAATATTTAAAAAAATCATATCTCAACAACCACAAGAGGTAAATTGACATTTTTTGCACCATTGTATAGATTGTTAATTGTCGAAAAATATTTACACGAAGGTGAGCCCAATTTGACCTTACTTCCTGTCCAAACCGGAAGTCAAAGTTTAATATTTAAAAAAATCATATCTCAACAACCAGAAGAGGTAAATTCAAAATTGTTGTACCATTGTACAGATCGTTAATTGTCCAAAAATATTTACAAAAAGGTGACCCCAATTTGACCTTACTTCCTGTCCAAACCGGCAGTCAAACTTTAATATTTAAAAAAATCATATCTCAACAACCACAAGAGGTAAATTAAAAAAAAAATTACCATTGTACAGATCGTTAATTGTCAAAAAATATTTTAAAAAGGTGACCCCAATTTGACCTTACTTCCTGTCCAAACCGGAAGTCAAAGTTTAATATTTAAAAAATTCATATCTCAACAACCACAAGAGGTAAATTCAAAATTGTTGTACCATTGTACAGATCGTTAATTGTCAAAAATATTTACAAAAGGATGACCCCAATTTGACCTTACTTCCTGTCCAAACCGGAAGTCAAAGTTTAATATTTAAAAAATTCATATCTCAACAACCACAAGAGGTAAATTCAAAATTTTTGTACCATTGTACAGATCGTTAATTGTCAAAAATATTTACAAAAGGATGACCCCAATTTGACCTTACTTCCTGCCCAAACCGGAAGTCAAAGTTTAATATTTAAAAAATTCCTATCTCAACAACCACAAGAGGTAAATTGAATTTTTTTGCACCATTGTACAGATTGTTAATTGTCAAAAATATTTACAAAAACATTCTGACGTCATCATCACTACCCTGACAAAATCCGAACACCTATGTGTTTGTCATATGACAAACACTTAAGTCTAGTTTCTTTTCTTCTCCTTCTTCTCCGGATAGATTGTCTACAAAAAAACACATACTTGCAAACTTCACATGAACTTCAAACTTGCATATACTTAGAAGTTAACACGTAGATGAAACATAATTTGTGACGTCATGATTAGGTCATCAGATATCGAATTACGATAATTCAAAGTTTAATAATTAAAACAATCATATCGAGGGATCTGAAAAATCAATAAAATTACTGATTTATTCGGGGAAAAATATGTAGTTTATCATGAGTGTAAAGAGTGTGAAATATGTGACATTAGAGACGAGGATATGTTTGAGTTTGATATTTATTTGTACTGAAAACACGACATTTTTGTAAAAAAAGAAACACACTTTTCGTGAAAATTGACGCGCAATCTGTGCTTTCCACTACGTCCGCAATACTCAATCGAGTGGGCGGGGCATATAAAACAGTCCAGCCGGCGGAACGGTATGTCGCCCTCAATCGGCAGAAACAGATACTGAAATATTTTGCAATCCAAACCATCGTACATAAAATAGCGAGTGCTACGGTTATATTTGTATTTTTATGAAAATAAGAGTGTGAAATATGTGATATTACTGATGAGGAAATGGTTTGAGTTTGACATTAGTTTGGGCAGGAAGCAATGGTCAAATTGGGGTCACCTTTGTGTAAATATTTTTCTCCTTCAGACGATCGATTGTCTACAAAAAACACATACTTCCAAACTTCAGATGAACTTGAAACTTGGCATATACTTAACACGTAGATGAAACATAATTCATGTCATTATTAGGTCATCAGATATCGAATTACGATAAATCAAAGTTTAATATTTAAAAAAATCATATCTCAACAACCACAAGAGGTAAATTGACATTTTGTGTACCATTGTAGAGATTGTTAATTGTCGAAAAATATTTACACAAAGGTGACCCCAATTTGACCTTACTTCCTGTCCAAACCGGAAGTCAAATTTTAATATTTAAAAAAATTATATCTCAACAACCACAAGAGGTAATTTCACAATTTTTGTACCATTGTACAGATCATTGATTGGCAAAACATATTTACTAAAAGATGACCCCAATTTGACCTTACTTCCTGTCCAAACCGGAAGTCAAAGTTTAATATTTAAAAAAATCCTATCTCAACAACCACAAGAGGTAAATTGACATTTTTTGCGCCATTGTATAGATTGTTAATTATTGAAACACGTTTACACAAAGATGACCCCAATTTGACCTCACTTCCTGTCCAAACCGGAAGTCAAAGTTTAATATATTAAAAAAATCATATCTCAACAACCACAAGAGGTAAATTCACAGTTTTTGCACCATTGTACAGATCATTAATTGTCAAAACATATTTACAAAAAGATGACCCCAATTTGACCTTACTTCCTGTCCAAACCGGAAGTCAAATTTTAATATTTAAAAAAATCATATCTGAACAACCACAAGAGGTAAATTCACAATTTTTGTACCATTGTACAAAACGTTAATTGTCAAAAATATTTACAAAAAGATGACCCCAATTTGACCTTACTTCCTGTCCAAACCGGAAGTCAAATTTTAATATTTAAAAAAATCATATCTGAACAACCACAAGAGGTAAATTCACAATTTTTGTACCATTGTACAAAACGTTAATTGTCAAAAATATTTACTAAAAGATGACCCCAATTTGACCTTACTTCCTGTCCAAACCGGAAGTCAAAGTTTAATATTTAAAAAAATCATATCTCAACAACCACAAGAGGTAAATTCACAGTTTTTGCACCATTGTACAGATTGTTAATTGTCAAAAGTATTTACAAAAACATGACCCCAATTTGACCTTTACTTGCTGTCCAAACCGGAAGTCAAAGTTTAATATTAAAATAATTTCTAAATTCAGTATTGTATTGTATTGTATTCAAATAAACTTCTCGCGAGAACTTCAACAGACGTTAACATTTGACTTTCTCCAACACTTCGAATTGATGACGTCATCATTTTAACATCAACCGAACACCTAGTTTTTGTTGTGACAAAAACTTATATCTAGTTTTGGTTTTTTTTCTTCTTCTTCTCCCCATAGATTGTCTACAAAAAACACATACTTGCAAACTTCACATGAACTTGAAACTTGGCATATACTTAGAACATAACACGTAGATGAAACATAATTTGTGACGTCATTATTAGGTCATCAGATGTCGAATTACGATAAATCAAAGTTTAATATTTAAAAAATCATATCTCAACAACCACAAGAGGTAAATTCACAATTTTTGTACAATTGTATAGATTGTTAATTGTGGAAAAATATTTACAGAAAGGTGACCTTAATTTGACCTTTACTTCCTGTCCAAACCGGAAGTCAATGTTTAATATTAACAAAAATCGTGTCTCAACAACCACAAGAGGTAAATTCACAATATTGGCACTATTGTACAAATCGTTAATTGTCAAAACAATTTTACACAAAGGTGACCCAATTTGACCTTTACTTCCTGTGCAAACCGGAAGTCAAAGTTTAATATTTAAAAAAATCATATCTCAACAACCACAAGAGGTAAATTGACATTTTTTGCACCATTGTATAGATTGTTAATTGTCGAAAAATATTTACACGAAGGTGAGCCCAATTTGACCTTACTTCCTGTCCAAACCGGAAGTCAAAGTTTAATATTAAAACAAATCTAATCACAACAACCACAAGAGGTAAATTAACAGTTTTTTCACCATTGTACAGATCGTTAATTGTCAAAAAATATTTACAAAAAGGTGACCCCAATTTGACCTTTACTTCCTGTCCAAACCGGAAGTCAAAGTTTAATATTAACAAAAATCGTGTCTCAACAACCACAAGAGGTAAATTCACAATATTTGCACCATTGTACAGATCGTTAATTGTCAAAACAATTTTACACAAAGGTGACCCCAATTTGGCCTTTACTTCCTGTCCAAACCGGAAGTCAAAGTTTAATATTAACAAAAATCGTGTCTCAACAACCACAAGAGGTAAATTCACAATATTGGCACCGTTGTACAGATCGTTAATTGTCAAAACAATTTTACACAAACGTGACCCAATATGACCTTTATTTCCTGTCCAAACCGGAAGTCAAAGTTTAATATTAAAAAAATCATATCTCAACAACCACAAGAGGTAAATTGACATTTTTGCACCATTGTATAGATTGTTGTCAACAATATTTACAAAAACATGACCCCAATTTGACCTTTACTTCCTGTCCAAATTGGAAGTCAAAGGTTAATATTAACAAAAATCATCCACAAGAGTTAAATTCACAATCTTTGCACCATTGTACAGATCGTTAATTGTCAAAAACTATTTAAACAAAGTTGACCCCAATTTGACCTTTAGCGTCCCGAACACCTAGTGTTTGTCAATACAAACACCAATCTCTAGTTTTTTCTTTTTTCTTCTCCTTCTTCTCCCCATAGATTGTCTACAAAAAAACACATACTTGCAAACTTCACATGAACTTGAAACTTGGCATATACTTAGAACATAACACGTAGATGAAACATAATTTGTGACGTCATTATTAGGACATCAGATATCGAATTACGATAAATCAAATTTTAATATTTAAAACAATCATATCTCAACAACCACAAGAGGTAAATTCACAATTTTTGTACCATTGTACAGATCGTTAATTGTGGAAAAATATTTACAAAAAGATGACCCCAATTTGACCTTACTTCCTGTCCAAACCGGAAGTCAAAGTTTAATATTTAAAAAAATCATATCTCAACAACCACAAGAGGTAAATTCACAGTTTTTGCACCATTGTACAGAGCGTTAATTGTCAAAAAATATTTACAAAAAGATAACCCCAATTTGACCTTACTTCCTGTCCAAACCGGAAGTCAAAATTTAATATTTAAAAAAAATCATATCTCAACAACCACAACAGGTAAATTGACAGTTTTTGCACCATTGTATAGATTGTTAATTGTCAAAAAATATTTACACAAAGGTGACCCCAATTTGACCTTTACTTCCTGTCCAAACCGGAAGTCAAAGTTTAATATTTAAAAAAATCGTGTCTCAACAACCACAATAGGTAAATTCACAATATTGGCACTATTGTACAGATCGTTAATTGTCAAAACAATTTTAGACAAAGGTGACCCAATTTGACCTTTACTTCCTGTCCAAACCGGAAGTCAAAGTTTAATATTTTAAAAAATCATATCTCAACAACCACAAGAGGTAAATTGACATTTTTTGCACCATTGTACAGAGCGTTAATTGTCAAAAAATATTTACAAAAAGATAACCCCAATTTGACCTTACTTCCTGTCCAAACCGGAAGTCAAAATTTAATATTTAAAAAAATCTAATCACAACAACCACAAGAGGTAAATTAACAGTTTTTTCACCATTGTACAGATCGTTAATTGTCAAAAAATATTTACAAAAAGGTGACCCCAATTTGACCTTTACTTCCTGTCCAAACCGGAAGTCAAAGGTTAATATTAACAAAAATCGTGTCTCAACAACCACAAGAGGTAAATTCACAATATTGGCACTATTGTACAGATCGTTAATTGTCAAAACAATTTTACACAAAGGTGACCCAATTTGACCTTTACTTCCTGTCCAAACCGGAAGTTAAAGTTTAATATTTAAAAAAATCATATCTCAACAACCACAAGAGGTAAATTGACATTTTTTGCACCATTGTATACATTGTTAATTGTCGAAAAATATTTACACGAAGGTGACCCCAATTTGACCTTACTTCCTGTCCAAACCGGAAGTCAAAGTTTAATATTTTAAAAAATCTAATCACAACAACCACAAGAGGTAAATTAACAGTTTTTTCACAATTGTACAGATCGTTAATTGTCAAAAAATATTTACAAAATGGTGACCCCAATTTGACCTTTACTTCCTGTCCAAAGCGGAAGTCAAAGTTTAATATTAACAAAAATCGTGTCTCAACAACCACAAGAGGTAAATTCACAATATTTGCACCATTGCACAGATCGTTAATTGTCAAAACAATTTTACACAAAGGTGAACCCAATTTGACCTTTACTTCCTGTCCAAACCGGAAGTCAAAGTTTAATATTAAGAAAAATCGTGTCTCAACAACCACAAGAGGTAAATTCACAATATTGGCACCATTGTACAGATGGTTAATTGTCAAAATAATTTTACACAAAGGTGACCCAATATGACCTTTACTTCCTGTCCAAACCGGAAGTCAAAGTTTAATATTAAAAAATCATAACTCAACAACCACAAGAGGTAAATTAAAATTTTTGCACCATTGTATAGATTGTTGTCAACAATATTTACAAAAAACATGACCCCAATTTGACCTTTACTTCCTGTCCAAACCGGAAGTCAAAGTTTAATATTAACAAAAATCATCCACAAGAGGTAAATTCACAATCTTTGCACCATTGTACAGATCGTTAATTGTCAAAAACTATTTAAACAAAGTTGACCCCAATTTGACCTTTAGCGTCCCGAACACCTAGTGTTTGTCAATACAAACACCAATCTCTAGTTTTTTCTTTTTTCTTCTCCTTCTTCTTCTCCCCATAGATTGTCTACAAAAAAACACATACTTGCAAACTTCACATGAACTTGAAACTTGGCATATACTTAGAACATAACACGTAGATGAAACATAATTTGTGACGTCATTATTAGGTCATCAGATATCGAATTACGATAAATCAAAGTTTAATATTTAAAGAATCATATCTCAACAACCACAAGAGGTAAATTGACATTTTTGCACCATTGTATAGATTGTTGTCAACAATATTTACAAAAAACATGACCCCAATTTGACCTTTACTTCCTGTCCAAACCGGAAGTCAAAGTTTAATATTAACTAAAATCGTGTCTCAACAACCACAAGAGGTAAATTCACAATATTGGCACTATTGTACAGATCGTTAATTGTCAAAACAATTTTACACAAAGGTGACCCAATTTGACCTTTACTTCCTGTCCAAACCGGAAGTCAAAGTTTAATATTTAAAAAAATCATATCTCAGCAACCACAAGAGGTAAATTGACATTTTTTGCACCATTGTACAGACCGTTAATTGTCAAAAAATATTTACAAAAAGATAACCCCAATTTGACCTTACTTCCTGTCCAAACCGGAAGTCAAAGTTTAATATTTAAAAAAAATCATATATCAACAACCACAAGAGGTAAATTGACATTTTTTGCACCATTGTATAGATTGTTAATTGTCAAAAAATATTTACACAAAGGTGACCCCAATTTGACCTTTACTTCCTGTCCAAACCGGAAGTCAAAGTTTAATATTTAAAAAAATCGTGTCTCAACAACCACAAGAGGTAAATTCACAATATTGGCACTATTGTACAGATCGTTAATTGTCAAAACAATTTTACACAAAGGTGACCCAATTTGACCTTTACTTCCTGTCCAAACCGGAAGTCAAAGTTTAATATTTAAAAAAATCATATCTCAACAACCACAAGAGGTAAATTGACATTTTTTGCACCATTGTACAGACCGTTAATTGTCAAAAAATATTTACAAAAAGATAACCCCAATTTGACCTTACTTCCTGTTCAAACCGGAAGTCAATGTTTAATATTTAAACAAAATCATATCTCAACAACCACAAGAGGTAAATTGACATTTTTTGCACCATTGTATAGATTGTTAATTGTCAAAAAATATTTACACAAAGGTGACCCCAATTTGACCTTTACTTCCTGTCCAAACCGGAAGTCAAAATGTAATATTAACAAAAATCGTGTCTCAACAACCACAAGAGGTAAATACACAATATTGGCACTATTGTACAGATCGTTAGTTGTCAAAACAATTTTACACAAAGGTGACCCAATTTGACCTTAACTTCCTGTCCAAACGGGAAGTCAAAGTTTAATATTTAAAAAAATCTAATCACAACAACCACAAGAGGTAAATTAACAGTTTTTTCTTTTTTCTTCTCCTTCTTCTCCCCATAGATTGTCTACATAAAAACACATATTTGCAAACTTCACATGAACTTGAAACTTGGCATATACTTAGAACATAACACGTAGATGAAACATAATTTGTGACGTCATTATTAGGTCATCAGATATCGAATTACGATAAATCAAATTTTAATATTTAAAACAATCATATCTCAACAACCACAAGAGGTAAATTCACAGTTTTTGTACAGACCGTTAATTGTCAAAAAATATTTACAAAAAGATAACCCCAATTTGACCTTACTTCCTGTCCAAACCGGAAGTCAAAGTTTAATATTTAAAAAAATCATATCTCAACAACCACAAGAGGTAAATTCACAGTTTTTGCACCATTGTACAGACCGTTAATTGTCAAAAAATATTTACTAAAAGATAACCCCAATTTGACCTTACTTCCTGTCCAAACCGGAAGTCAAATTTTAATATTTAAAAAAATCATATCTCAACAACCACAAGAGGTAAATTCACAGTTTTTGCACCATTGTACAGACCGTTAATTGTCAAAAAATATTTACAAAAAGATAACCCCAATTTGACCTTACTTCCTGTCTAAACCGGAAGTCAAAGTTTAATATTTTAAAAAAAATCATATCTCAACAACCACAAGA
This sequence comes from Zoroaster sp. YZ-2022, assembly GCA_029582265.1. Lineage (NCBI taxonomy): Eukaryota > Metazoa > Echinodermata > Asteroidea > Forcipulatida > Zoroasteridae > Zoroaster > Zoroaster sp. YZ-2022. The sequence continues at coordinate 32,765,948 of CM055820.1, forward strand.
GGTAAATTTACATTTTTTTGCACCATTGTATAGATTGTTAATTGTCGAAAAATATTTAGACAAAGGTGACCCCAATTTGACCTTACTTCCTGTCCAAAACGGAAGTCAAAGTTTAAGAGTAAGGGACTGTAAATATCAAACATAGGTTGGCCACGGTAAAGAATAGATTTTCTTCATGAAGAATTTCTTCATGGACCTTTACCCCAAACTAACAAATATGGAAAAAAATTCAAACAAAAAACTTCGTTGCCATGGCAACAGCCAAATTACCATTTTAGGGTGGTTTCGCCATATTTTCAATTTTTGAATAGTGAAATTTGCCTATTTTCAAGGCCACGTTACCATTACACAGGATATAGAAAATTATTTTCTTTAAAAGTTATTGATAGGTGGGTCCTTAGAGGCTGCATATGAATGTATAAAAATAATCACCAGGTATCTGGGTGAGTTATACCTTTAATTTCAAATAGGGGTGTTTTTGGACTTTTTCAAAGTACAGCTCATAACCCATATGGTAGTGCTCCGATTTCAACATCTACCACATATTGTTGAGATGAGACATTGGTCTTGTGGAAAATAAAAAAATTATCTGGGGAAAAATACTTTATTCTTGGCAGTGTTGCCGGAAACTTTCCGGCTAACCTGAAGTTTAATGATGTGAAAACAAAACTTAAAACCTGTAATCAATATTTATTGAAAAGAAAGTCAATTTTATATTAAATTAGATCAGCCGTAATGGTCAGTTACAATAAACCACTGGAGTGTTGCCATAACTGGGGCTCAACCCGAACAAGGCGGGGGGGGGGGGGTGGGGAGAATCAATGTTTGCACCCCCGCAGTATTTTCCTGTAATTTCTTAAACCTGCAGCTGACCACCACAAGACTTGCTTACTTTACCCTAACTTTAGGGTCAAACTATTATATCTTGGCATTTTTGTTGTTGCCATGGCAACCACTTGGTAACAGTTAAAGTTTTATAATTGTATTTTTTTAAATTTTATTTTTTTTCAGGATTTTGTTCATTAGTTATTTATTTCCACAAATGTTATTGATGTGTGTCATATGATCAATAAATTGTGGAAAGTATCAACTTCAGCTTCAGCGGGGGGGATAGGCCATCTCTGTAGTGTTGCAAGACATATTCGGGTTTTCTTTTTAATTCAATGCAAACCTAATATAAAGTTCAATGTGATGAAAATGAAACTTAAACATTGTAGGTAACATTTATTGAAAAGAAAGTGAACTGCATATCAGATGAGATCATCTGTAATGGTAGGTGTTGGTATAACTGGAGTTTTACAGTGAAATGTGGATAAATTGAACTTTTCTAAAAGAGCGAAAGCTACACATTAAAAGGAGCTTATAAGCAGTATGGTATTAAATTTTATTTTGCTGCAGATAATATCAAACAGCCAAGGAATAGGGGATACACTGTACAGTGTTATATCTTTACAGGAACTGTTTTCAAATTAACACCCCCAAATCTACAAAATATTTTCATAGAATCTGATAATTAAAGCCAAATATGCACAATCAAGAAACTTTTGCCACAAATGAGAAAGGTGTGCCCATGTTCAGTAATTGTGAGCTATATGCCTTGAGTGGCAGTTGCTTCTTTCTTACAATCTCACACAAATTAATATCATCAACACAGAGAGGATGCTTGAATGAGAGAGAATCTTTAACAATTTCATGCAGCATTTCAATGTTCATTTCTTCTTCAGCGGGACTTGGAATAGCATCATGATATTCTGCTTCAGCAACAGCTGCCGTACCTTTCACTCTCTTGCGAGCTGCTTCTCGGGAAAAAGTAGCTAGAAATTTGTCTGGTTGTTAGATATTCATCTGGAGTGAAAAGTCTCTGTCCATTATTGTCCTTGACTATTCTCATATATTTTGAAACATCTGCTGGGTCAACTTTGTTTCCCGTCTCTTCTCCATATTGGAATTTTCTTTGCAAGTAGTTGGTTTGCTTGTTTGTGAATCTCCGTGACTTCTTGGTGATTTTCAGTGCCCATCCCATTTCTATCTGCATTTGTTGGGATTGAACGGTTGCTGTGGATTTCTGCCAAGGAACTGTAGTGTCAGCCTGAATAAGTTTAGTGGAGTAGGCAATGCAGGCTTTATCAAGGAGTGTTTCACACTCAGATGCCAAGATATGTTTCTCAGAATTAACATGATGATCTAGCTCAGATAGCGTGGGATACGACATAACACAGCCATCCTCAGGACCGTCAAAACAAGTTTTCCTCATCGCTTTTCTGAGCAGTTATTCTCCTCGGTTTGATTTTAGCAAACTGAACTGGATGTGTTGGACTCTCAACAATGTCATATTCTCCAACTCCTACATGCTCTGTGAATTCTATGCACCTTCTAGGCCCAACATTGTACGCTCTCCAGAATCTAACAATAGTGTCAATGACTTGGAAGTTGTTTAGAAGACTTATCTTCAGCTTCTGTGCTTCCTGCGGCTGTCTTGGTATTGATATGATGTAAGTGACAACCCCACTTACTCCCCCATTTGATTCAACCGCCACCTTCATCTGTTTGGCATTCTTTACATGGTTCCCTTTGTTGATGTGTATTCTGATGTGGGACTTGATGGTGGCCGCTTTTCTGTCACAGCTTCCCTTTCCCCCTTCAGAAAAATCAGAAAAGTCGATTCTTCTCACTTTCACTCCCATTTCCTCTTGGATACCTTTCAAGGTCATTATGGTATTTACAGAGTGGTAGCATCCTGCATTGTCCTGCCTATAGTATACAAAGTTTGCAGTTCAGGCATTACTTGCTTGATTTGTTTGACAACGTGATGCATTATGGCAGTAACCGTGTGACTGTCTTGTTGGGCTGTTGTGATGTGGACCAGAGTGAGAGATTCAAACTCATATTAAAAGATCTGGTGAGTACAACTGACAGGTGCCACGAAATTCCGCGCTTTCCAAACTAGTCACTCTGGCTTTCACGGTACTTGCGGGGAATGAATTTCATTGCCCAATCCTGTGTGATTAATACTGACTTATCAACTAACATGTCCAGAATGTCAATTCGGCATCTTCCTTGATTCACTCTGCGCAATTGATGTGCTTTCCATAAGTGGATATCTTCAAGACACTTGGTAACAAAGAACTGAATTTCTGCTTTATCTTCATTACTTTATCTCACACTGCTGAAGTGCACTTTCGATTTCATTGACAACTTCATCCAAAATCTGGCATTGGCTGCAAACATCGTTGTGTTGGTGGTCACACATAATTTGGAAATCAGTATCTCTTGAATAGTGAAATTTGCCTATTTTCAATGCCACGTTACCATTACACAGGATATATTGAGTTTTTTCTTGAGAAAAAAATCCAAAAGAATATATTCCTTTTTATCTTGCTGAAAATAAAAATCCAAAACCAGCAAGAATACACCTAAAAATGTGGTTACCAAGATCAACTGAAATGGTTTCCATAGTAACAACAAAACTGTGCCAAAACTGTCATTGTAACAGCTAGACCCTTGGGATCTAAATAAATTCAGCAAGTTTCATCGCAATGAGATGCAAGGTTTAAAACTTACGGGGAAAATAATATTTAATAATGATATTATTGGAGGCTCATTGTTGCCCCCCCCCCCTTCAATAGTGTTAAACCCCAGTTATGGCAATACCCCCAGTGGTTTATTGGGACTCGGACCATTACAGGTGATCTAATTTGATATAAAATTGATATTCTTTACAATAAATATTACTTACAAAGTTTTAATTTTATTTTCATACCATTAAACTTTGGGTTAGCCTTGCATTGAATTTCGAAAAAATGGGAAAGTTTCCGGCAACACTGCCAAGAATAAAGTATTTTCCCCAAGCTAATTTTTTTATTTTCCACAAGACCAATGTCTCATCTCAACAATATATGGTAGATGTTGAAATCGGAGCACTACCGTACCATATGGGTTATGAGCTGTCTAAAAATGGTATATTTTCATACTTTGAAAAAGTCCAAAAACACCCCTATTTGAAATTAATGGTATAACCCACCCACATACCTAGTGATTATTTTTATACATTAAATGCAGCCTCTAAGGACCCACCTATCCATAACTTTTAAAGAAAATAATTTTCTATATCCTGTGTAATGGTAACGCGGCCTTGAAAATAGGCAAATTTCACTATTCAAAAATTAAAAAAATGGCAAAACTAGCCTACAATTTTAATTTGGCTGTTGCCATGGCAACGAATTTTTTTTTAGAAATTGTTTCCATATTTGTTAGTTTGGGGAAAAGGTCCATCAAGTATAAAAGTATGAAGGAAATCCATTTTTTGGCCGTGCCCAACATTTTCAAAAAATCTTTGATATTTACAGTCCCTTACTCTTAATATTTAAAAAAGTCTTATCACAACAGCCACAAGAAGTAAATTCACAATTTGTGTACCATTGTACAGATCGTTAATTGTCAAAACAATTTTACACAAAGGTGACCCCCAATTTGACCTTTACTTCCTGTCCAAACTGGAAGTCAAAGTTTAATATTTAAAAAAAATCATCCACAAGAGGTAAATTCACAATCTTTGCACCATTGTACAGATCGTTAATTGTCAAAAAATATTTAAACAAAGTTGACCCCAATTTGACCTTTACTTCCTCCCGAACACCTAGTGTTTGTCAATACAAACACTAATGTCTAGTTTAAATTTGACATCAGTACAACTGGGGCAGCTTAATAATGCTTTAATAATCAATTTTTAGAAACAAGCTAAATATAGCATGTTTTGTTTCTATGTGTAAGAAGGCACCCGATCAATACTTTCGTATTTATAGTAAATAAGGGAAATTGCTGACATTGGAAGGGTGAAAGCACAGATTCAGGGTGGGGAAGGGGTTAAACTGGGCTCTAGAAATGCATGTATGTGTGCATCGGTTTACTGTACAAAGATTTGTTAATGGGGGCAGGGGCTTAGGTCGGGGTGAGAGTGGGGCATGAGGTTTGTGAGGGGGACCGTGGTCATTAGTATGATTAGATTGTTCAAGACATTGAAATAGCTGTAAATAATTAGAAAGGCTTTCCTATAACAGCATAACTTGAACCAAATTGTCTGGGCTGTCATATCTCCAAAATATCTCAATACAAAAGATGACATTTGTCCTTAAAGATTTTAAAACTACCATTGCGTAAGGGTCAGGGTGACAACATTTCATCAAGGATATAATAATAATAATAATAATAATAATAATAATAATAATAATAATGTGTGGACTTATATAGCGCACGTATCCACCAACTGAGTGGTGCTCAAGGCGCATTATATTATTACCCCTGCTCATAAGGCTCATAAGGCTCATAAATCATTCCTGAAACCATCTCAGCTCCCTGGGGAGTATACAGCTCAATTGCTGCCATTACAGCGCATATAGGGCTAATAAACCAACTCTGCCCTCACAGGTACCCATTTAACCCCTGGGTGGAGAGAAGCAATTATGGTTAAGTGTCTTGCTCAAGGACACAAGTGTCACGGTCGGGATTCGAACCCACATTCTGCTGCTAACACCAGAACTTGAGTCCGGTAAGCTAGACCGCTCGGCCACGACACTCCATTTTTTTTTACAACTTTATTATTTCTTAACTTTAATATTTTTTTTTTTTTTTTACATTGTGTACGCGGGGAACAAATTTCACATATATACAATGTATGGTGGCTAAGAGAGGCCTCACAAATTGGGAAAACGTTCATACTCCTGTGTGAAAAAGTCGTTTAAAGCACAGCACAGCAGAATTCCAATCGATCCAACAATTTTGGCTGCAATTGGACATCGTTTCATAGCAAAAATAAATAAATAAATAAATAAAAAATGCCGACACCTGGGCGACGCGCGTGGAGACCAGAAACCAGAGACTTTTTTTGGCCTAATAGTCCAAGTCCAGAATAGAATATTATTATTGAATGATATTCATTTGTGAATATATAATTATATATCCACATATTAATAAACATTATAGTTTTCTCAAATATTGTCCGATAGTTTATTATTATCTCATGAATAATAGATTTGACTACTCTTGGGTCAAAAAATAAATTCTCAATTCAGTTGGCAAGAGCTCTTCAAATTTAGTTACAACATTTAGTTACAACACCAGAACTTCAACCAAAACATATTCATCTTCCAAAACACAGGACACAAATATTTCAACACACAATTCGATATACTGATGAAATCAACTAGAACAAGCTTCCCAGTGGTATTACAAACTCGTCTACACTTAATGCATTTAAATATAAAGTTTATTCATGATTAGTGTTTTGCTGTTTTTGTATTTCCATCTGACCGTTCGTGGTCTTGTCTTGTGTTTTATGGCATATCCCCAACTCAAACAACGACATTATATGGTACACCATTAGTTTTTTTTCCCGTCATGACATAAGGTTCACCATTGGGCCTATCCTAATTGCTGGATTTCCTCAGTCATTGTACCATGGTACAACACTGTACTCCCGCCAAGGTCAAACTTCTTGATCCCGGTATCAGTCTGGTAGAGCCAATTATCACCTTTGTTTATATCTTGGTTTACTAATAGGCTTAAACAACAGGGGGCTTGCTGGCTCATACAGTTCACTTCATCCATATTAATAATTATGTTGGTGTTGGTGGTGGAGTGTAGCCTGATTGGTTATTCTGTTATCGCTTCACTGCTTCTTTCAGTACATATGCCAATGGTAGGCAAACTGTGCACAATACATAATGACACTTTTTATCGTATCTGTCCGACTAATGGTTAGACCTTAACATATAGTTCCAGGTAACGTTGTGACGTCACGGTGAGGTCATCTTATGAATTATTACGTAATTAATTAAAATAAAACAATATATTTTATATCTTGTGAACCACAATAGATAATTTCTTGATTCCTTCATAATCATACAGAACATGGAGGACTCGACATTTGATACAAAGACATGACCTTATTGACTCTTACTTCCAAATAAATTACCAACTTTACAAAGGTCAGACCTGCAAAATTAGTTTCCAAGCCTGTTTTATTTCTCGCCTGGTTACAATTAACTCAGTGACTGAAAATAATTTCCCACATGATAAGGTCTTATTACCGTATTTATCTTATCGATTCCATGCCCTGTTGAAAGTCTGCTCTGATCGAGACGATACTGCCCCATTAATTAAGAGCATACCACGTGTTCATGTACATGAGGCCTTATAACAATTTAATTTCTGTATATAATAACATGCAAGATATCAAAGTTCATCTCAGTCTACTGTTGAGAAGATGTCGCCTCACGGATATTCATACCGGATCTAATATAGCGAATGTAGCAAATCCCATGACGTCCGTCATTACCCTTCTCCCCTGCTCACGAAGGATGCATTTAAGACTGGTGAAAAAGGGGAATTCCCGGCAAACTAAGCGGATGACGAGATCTACCATAACAAATCACATGAAATAGTCAGGCTTTGGGAAAATTTACAACTCAACAAATGCCTATTCCAGGGAGGTTGAACGGGGCAGGGTACATGATATATTCAAAGAAAGTAATCAACACCGTTAATATTCCATGTCAGTTTGATGTCATCTCACACACAACTGTTTCTGGAGTTTTCATGGCGGGAAGAATTAACATCTGCTCTTCCTTTTCATCACAAGGTGGCGCACTATCTGAGCCACGCAGCCAAAAACAAAGTGGTGTGAAGAGAGCGCAGACTATGCCAAGTCCGCGTAGCAGCCTGTCAAAAGATGACACAACAATTACATTTTTTAAATTCACTGTTATATCCACAACATTCTGAATTTAAAATGTTTAGTTCTTGCAAAAATATAATAATTTTAACCTATTTGTCTTAGGAATTTTGCATGAAAGTTATTTTAAAGTGAATCTTACCAGGCAAAGCCAATGATATTGAAGAAGGCGCTACTAAGTGCTGGACCTAACAATGAAATAACAGATTATTAAGTTAGCATCTTGTAAGAGTGTTTACCGTCAGAATGGCGTAGTAATACTTTCACCTCTCTGTGGACTTGGGTTTGAATAATAATCTTTGTCTGGGGTTTTCCTCTCACATCTAAACCTGAACATTACTTACAGGCTGATGACCTACAAGCTAAGTTACCCGATCATGATCGGAATTTTGATAGCATGTAAACATAGAAAGTAGGTTATGATTATGTGAAATAAAATATGTAGGGTTGATATGAGGTCTGTGTGAATGATGTAAGCACTGGGTGAAGTGTCCATGGGTGAAGTCGGGTTTGAAAAGATGAAGTCCTGAGAGAGTAACGGTTTGTCATTGCTGGGCCTTGTTGATGGACATTGCAAAGAATTGCACGGAGACGTGTGAACAGAAATGCCAATGTAAATGTAAATTTGTTGGTGGCATGGTGTTTAATAGCAGTCTCGCCTCCTCTGAATTGAAGGCCCTACTTTGGGTGATTATTAATAAATTAATGTTCACATTGAGGGGTGGGGAATTTTTTAACGCGTACCCTGCCGTCAGCATTTCTCACGACTACCCTTCTCCCTCAAAATTTCTCACGCCTACCCCACCCCCTCCCCTCGTTGAGTGTATTGACTGAGGTGTTCAACTTTTGGTTTTAAAAGTGGGTAATTGTAGGCCCACTTCCATTTAGTTTGTGTATAATTATGCTATACATCCCACTATACATATCACTGCCTTTTAATGATTGCACGTTTTTTTCGGTACATTTATATTCGTGTTTGTTTGGTGGGTGAATTTGACCGAAAAGTTTGTTTGTCGTCCCCACCCCCCCCCCCCCCGCAAACTCTAAAAAATACTGCACTGGCAAGTCGAAATATAATTACCGTATTGATACATGACGTAAATGATTACAAAGGTATGTAAAATGACTACATGATTAAACAAACTGTAGTTTAAAGAATAACAAATGACGCATTGGCGAGTCATGATTGTAACACTTGCAATTGGATGCACGTCACTAAATAAATAAAAATTGTGACCAAATTTATTTGCCGATCTCATTAATGCTTAATTTGTATGGCGTAAATTTGTCTGAAGATTTGAGATCCATAATATATTCGTTTGAGGGACTTTCTTGAAAGTAAGTGAGTATTTTAGATACAATAGGGCCTAGAAAAAAGTGGTCCTGATTTGACCATGGTTCCTATCCTATGGTCACTTCCCGTACGCCACACGATTTTCCATGCAGCTGCACTCACAGCCCGATCATGATCTGGTAATTTATAGCTTGTTGTGAGACTACAGGGACCTGACGTACACGGCTGTTCGATGTCGGAGATACGGCAGTGGACGACGTGTTGCCATTACGCGAATGAGACATGCGCCAGACGGTGACACGTGAGGAAACACACACAGGCAGCGGGCTACAGCCGCCGTATGGCAGAAAAGATCGGGGAAAATGCTGAAACGACCTTTCCCCCATCTTTCGCGGAAACGACGCCGTCCAGGGATTTCTAAGGGCGGCCAAGACACTCTTGGGAGTTTTCCCATGCCGCCGGTGGTAAGTCAACCGGGGAACCCTGAGGCACCAGCGAACACTTAACCGGTATGACGAACACAAAAGAGGCGGCCTGAGAGTTACGCTCTTATAATATAAGATAATGCTATAAGTACGTACTTTAGTCTCGCCCAAGACGGTTCTTTAACATTGTATTTGTACACGATACATTGCAATCCACATGATTTAAGTCCACTGATAGAGGGCGGCATGCACTCTCCGCCAGCGATATGGCTCTGTGGCAGTTCTCGTACTTCAGGTTTGTTTTGCACATGTGCACAACAGCGCTTTTGAGGATTCTTTACTTTCATTACATACTATATTGACATCAGACGGTATCTTGTTTATTGTGGAGCTTGCTATAGCGTATAGTTAATTTTATAATAGCAGAAAGCCGGTATACTATATTTTGTGTCCGCACGCAATAATTAGGTACCCATATCTTACCTACGAGTAACCCGAAGGCGAAAGCAAACATAGTGAAAGACGATGACGCGCCATACGCCCCCTTGTGACGGTTGTCAACAATATAGAGCATTACAGCGGTACCTAGAGTGTCCAATGCACCTATGTATAATTAACAAAAGTAGTAACCAATTCCAAATAAATGCACATTAAGATCTTTTTAAAATCAGTATTCAATCCTTTTCGGGTGAACAACCCATGCCAATATTATATACCCAATGTTGGAAATATATGTATAAAATATGGTGTATAAAATATAAGTGTATAATGTAAAGTGATATTCATATTCTGCCAATCAAATCGTGTATTTGTGACGTTAGGGAAAGGTGCAACATTGATATTGGCCAAACTGCTCAATCGGATAAGCTAATTGCGTAATGTCAATCATTAACGAGAAAATATAGTGAAAATGTATTCGTATTCGTATTCGTTTAAACAAAGAATTTACATGTTACGAATGTATAAATATTGTGATTATTGATGTTTTCTTGAGGATGTTATACCTTCCCGTTATTGTGGCATGACATGGCTGAGCGATCCAGCGTGTCAGACTTGCGTTCTGATGGCAAAGTTGTAAGAATATTTTAGGGTTCGAACCCTGGCCATGACCGTGGCGCATGTGTCATTATGCAATATACTTTACCGCTCTTGCTTCACTCCACCCAGGAGTAAAATGAGTGAGCATAAAGGCAGGGCAGTACATACTCCCCAGGGAGCTGAGAAAATTTAAGGATTGGTATTTGCTCAATGAGTAGGGGTAATAATGTAACGTAATAACATTTAGCCCTATAAGACTCAACTTACCAAAGCATGCACCAAGTACGGCCATTGGGGCAATCAACGTCGGAAAACTGGTCGCAAATGGAACCTAAAATAAATATTTTGTTAAATGTGATGATTTATTTTATTTATTTTAAAAACTGGGTGTGAACTGAAAAAGGGTCGTAACTTAATGCAGTTTGATGTTTGTATGTGATACATACCACTGACTATTATCATCTTGAGTAAAGGACCTATGTCCCGACCCATTCCCGCTCCCTGGCCGCTACCCGAAATTCGACCTGAGGATTTGGTTGGATGATGGTTGATGTAGGGCTGGACACATGGGGGGTGCAACAATAATGCTTGCATATAACCGGGGCTTTCGTCCAAGTTGTTCATGTTTCTAACCTCAAATCATAGTACTTATACAATTATATCAATATATATTGTGACTAAATCTGATATTTGAATGAGGGAGCTCTTCATCAGACACAATAGGCCTTTATCATGAAGATCATTTCAAAATTAACCCAAATAATTACAAATTGTATATCCACTCCGTGCACACCGCAGCCCTCTTGCGGTGAAGACACACCATGTATCTGAGACTATGGCATTGAATGTGTACACAACTTTATATCACGTCACTTTTGAAGTAGACCTACTTTATATAAAGTTGATTTGATATTAAGAACTGCATACTCAGTGCTTTATATTTATGCAAAACTCTTCATTGGTAACGGTTTTCACTTGAATGTAAATCGAATCAACAGTGAACGCTAACCAGTGATACCCAAAATACCTTAATGCCAGCCGATGTTTGGTGCGAAGCGGGCCTCCTGGCCGTGCACGGAGCTGATACGCGACCTACTCACACTGAAGAGGTCGTTGTCGTTGTAAATGCATGTCGATAGTCTGGTTCCAGTTTTTATTCAACCGGGTATCTTCGGAATATATAATACACCGATCATCATCGGCATGGTCTGGTAACTAATGCTTTCAATGTGGCTGCACACGCAAAGATAGTTTAGTCTGGACTATTATCTTCACGAGATTTCGTAAGCTGATTACACTTGGGGAAAACTGGGTACAAGGGGGAAGAAATTTCAATTCCGGATACGATAGAGGACTGTTATGATTGCTTTGTGGAGTACCCTGGGTGAAAACAAACGTCTTACCATTGCAATGCATATCGATAAAATACACAGAGAAGCAGCGATGCAACGCCACCTGTTACAAAAAGGAAAGATCGGGAGGCGGAAATTGGAAACAGTTTCAGTGAGATTTAAATTAAAATATAAACACATTCTATTGGTTAAAATAATTATCGCGGTACTCAGATACAGAATGAGAATCACATCCAATTTCTGAATCCAGACTCCACACCAATAAAAGCATCCCTACAACAAAATAATTATAACATTATTAAAGGTGGGGGACGACTGAGACAGCAGAGGCGATTTCGTGAGAAGATTTGAACCTAAACTAATAAAAATTATTTTAAGGAAGTGGATACTAAGGGTCATTGCCCCCTGGCCCCTACATATTCTTAGGTATGATGTACCTTACCGCAACACATCTGCTTGGCTATTATTTGGAATATTTACGGTGCCGAATCACATTTTAGGCCATGTTAAATTTACAATTTCTCCAAATAATTGGTCGAATATTTTGTTCATTAAGATATTAAATGTAGCGGGCCCACGGATCTATGAAATGATTTAATTCATTGACGTACAGTGAAGTTTGAGTGTACTGTTAAAATAAAACGATTTGCCATGATTATCCTTGAAATATGAGGACGCTATTTTGTTTGATCACAACAGTAATTCGGTGTAACAATATATTGATTAATAAGTAAGACTAATTGCGGTGACACCATGTGGAATCTCAATTGAGTAGTAATTAGTTCTGAAAAGAACTGGGGTACAACTCGACGTTTCGATCAGTATGCTCTGATCGTCCTCAGGAGAATGCCGGACTCTGGGAAAATGCTGCTGCTTAAGTAGGCTGCTGGAGGATCATCCCATGAATGGATGCTGGAGGATTAGTTCGTTGAGGCGCGCAGGCGGGAAACTGTGGGACTATGAGACTAGGATCCTAGGGGTTGGGGAGAGGAGTGTGCTCACTGAACTGAATCAGTTGTTAACAAGCACAGGGAAGGAGGGTGGTTGACTTAGGATATAGGGATCCCTCAGTCTGGGGTGGGTTATGGACTTTGGATATAGAAGATCCTTCAGTCTGTAGTATAGGTCGCCAAATGTCGCTGATGAAGAAACCGATGTCCTGTGGCACAGTGTCGTGTTTGACGATCTCGATGGCCTCTCTGATGCGTCTGGGGTGCCATACGCGTCGATGGGTGTGATGAGTTGGGCTGCCTGCCAGTCGATTTGGTGGTCCTTGATGTGCGAGTGCTTGACGATGGCGGACTTCTCGAAATCTCCTCTGCGGCCGTGTGCTCGGTGTTCCTTCAATCTGATGGGGAGGTTGCGTTTCGTTTCGCCGATGTACACCTTACCGCACTCACAGGGGATCCGGTAGACTCCCGCTCTGTTGTTTGGGTCCGGTTTGTCCTTGTGGGTATGTAGAAGTCCTTGGAGTTTGCTGGGGGCTGAGTGGAACACATCGATGCCTGCTTGTCGGAGGATGCGTTGTAGTTTGTGAGACGTCGAACCTAGATAGGGGAGACAAGCAGGGAGGGTTAGGTTCGACGTCTCACAAACTACAACACATCCTCCGACAAGCAGGCATCGATGTGTTCCACTCAGCCCCCAGCAAACTCCAAGGACTTCTACATACCCACAAGGACAAATCGGACCCAAACAACAGAGCGGGAGTCTACCGGATCCCCTGTGAGTGCGGTAAGGTGTACATCGGCGAAACGAAACGCAACCTCCCCATCAGATTGAAGGAACACCGAGCACACGGCCGCAGAGGAGATTTCGAGAAGTCCGCCATCGTCAAGCACTCGCACATCAAGGACCACCAAATCGACTGGCAGGCAGCCCAACTCATCACACCCATCGACGCATGGCACCCCAGACGCATCAGAGAGGCCATCGAGATCGTCAAACACGACACTGTGCCACAGGACATCGGTTTCTTCATCAGCGACATTTGGCGACCTATACTACAGACTGAAGGATCTTCTATATCCAAAGTCCATAACCCACCCCAGACTGAGGGATCCCCTATATCCTAAGTCAACCACCCTCCTTCCCCTGTGCTTGTTAACAACTGATTCAGTTCAGTGAGCACACACTCCTCTCCCCCAACCCCTAGGATCCTAGTCTCATAGTCTCACAGTTTCCCGCCTGCGCGCCTCAACGAACTAATCCTCCAGCATCCATTCATGGGATGATCCTCCAGCAGCCTACTTAAGCAGCAGCATTTTCCAGAGTCCGGCATTCTCCTGAGGACGATCAGAGCATACTGATCGAAACGTCGAGTTGTACCCCCAGTTCTTTTCAGAACTAATTACTACTCAATTGAGATTCCACATGGTGTCACCGCAATTAGTCTTACTTATCATCCTCACCATGCAAAGCTACAAGTTTTACATATTGATTAATGTTTTACGTGAAATCGATTATTAGATAAACTTTCCCTCCTGTTTAAATTGACGGTACCGGTACATTTGTTTGGTAAAATGTCAATAAATATATCCATACTCTGTGCAAGCTTAGGGTAATTTGGTTTGCATAAAAGAAATATACACTCATGTATACATCTTTATTTTGTTTTATTTATTTATTTTCCGTTTTACACAAGTACTAAGCGTAGGTGAAAGAACAACAATCAAATCAATTGTTCAATATAACAGACACAATAATTCCATAACTTATTATGATTTTTTCCAAACTACTCACCTGCCAGTAAAGTAAGCGATATATCCAAGTAAAACACTGCCGATCAAGTAACACAATCCAGACGGTACAAATACTACTCCTAATTACGAGATAGTAAGTTATAGTTTTAAAGGGAAGGTACACAATTTGTAATTGTTGGCAAAAATGCATTTACAGTAATACATTGAACAACCAACATGTAAAACCTTTAACTACACTGTGCTGTGTCGTTTACGAGAAAGTTAAAACGCATTAAATTAACTGGGGGATCTCGGAATCGCTGCATATTCAGACCGGAACTATAACCTGGCTCGGGGAAACCCAAATAATTCCTGAGAATAATCTACAATGGTATTACATTAAAGATGTCAGATTTTTAGTTGTTGTCGTCGTCGTCGTCGTCGTCGTCGTCGTTGTTTTGCTTCTTCTTCCTCGCGAAACTTATCGAACAAAAAAAAAGCATAGTTGCAAAGTTCACAGATCCTTCAAACTTGACACATACTTAGACTATAATTTTTTCTTTTTTATCGGAACACTGTTCTTTTGATGGGCAAAGGATAACAAATTCTTTAAAATGATACATTTCTCAAAATCATAATCATAAAAGCATGTATTTACAATAAATATTCGTCTGACTATTGTTTAGTGAAATATCTCATTTCAAAGTATTTGTTTTACCTTTCTATAATAAGGAAATTATCGATGCTCCATAGAAAACAACATTTTCCGGTAAAATAACGTGGGCGATACATATTTAGCGTAATGATGTATAATAAATCGCATTTTCAAATTACAGACCACAAGGTTAGGCCAAAGAAAATCTCCGATTTCTGGTCTCCGCGCGCGTCGCCTCAGACCCGTGCGTCGCCTCAGACGCGCGCGTCGCCTCAGACCCGCGCGTCGGCATGTTTGTTATTTTTTTACAACAATTACTTTGAATTTATGATTTTAATTAAAGCCAAAAAAGTCGGCGGTTTTTGGTCATCCGTTGGTTTCAAAATCAGTGCGGTGACGCTTTTTTTTCTTTCTTTTTTTTTTTTTTTTTTTGCGAAACGATGTCCAATTGCAGCCAAAATTGCTGGATCGATTGGAATTCTGCCATGCTGCGTTTAAACGACTTTTTCACATAGCGGTATGAACACTTGCCTGATTTGTGAGGCCTCTCTTAGCCACCATACTTTGTATATGGGAAATTTGGTCCCCGCGTATACATGTAGCACGTGTTTCCCTGTTGGCCAAATAAGAGAAAACAGATGATCAGAAACTGGAGACGTTTTTTACCTTGAAATCAGAAATTCTAAATAATTGCTGTAATGATGTGAAATAGAATTGATTCTCCTAATAAATGACGGGATATACTCACCTAACTGCCATGTTTCTGATCCCATTGTGTTGATCATCCATATGGGGAGAGCTGGCTCTAACAATCCAAATATCAAATTTGGAAGAGCGAATGAACCTGATAATATATTAGTAAAAATGATGGACTAAAGATCCTAGTTGTGAGGATTGTTAGACGCAAAGTTATTTCAACAAGCACTCTTTGGCCCAATACTAATCGTATTCTCGAAAAACATAACCTATCAAAGATGTATAGTTAATGATTGGATCAAATAACCCTTTAAATATTTCTGTCTGAGGTAATATCATTTTAAGTGCAATTACTCAAACAATTGTGCAAATGAGAAGCCAGAGAAGTGGGCCTAAATTCCACGTAAGAAGTGAATATGGAAAGTCCTAATGCATTTTCTCGTATGAATTCAAACAATGAAATAAGCTGAATATTTTATACATGTCTTGATTTCTCTTAGTATGGATGTATTTACATAAATGATCCATGTTCACATAATAATGGAGAATTATAAATTGCCCTTATTTATTCTAGGGGTATTTCTGTATCCCTCTGTTGGGTTTTTAGACATGATTGATGAAACTAGCAAACTTTGGCAAGAATTTATAACAATGGGATATTCCCCTCCCGTTGAATTTGGAGAGGATAAAATCCCCTGGGATATGACCACCGTCCACACACTATTATGAATTCAACGCTACTCTCAATGAAGTTTGATGTAGCATTTAAAAAAAAATACAATTATCATTTCTTAAGTTAAAGTTAAAATACAAATTTCAATGAAATTTCTTCATATAATTTACACAGACCAAACTCAACTTTAGTTTTGAGTGTGTAGTAAAAAATAAAACAAATACAATGTACAGACCAGCTGCAATTAGAATGAGTGGGTCTTTAAGAAGTTCCAAAATAGCCGTTGGATCTTCCTTTTCCTCATCCATTGCACGCTCGAAAATCGCAATCTCTGCAACTGCAAAAAATTGTTGTGTATAAATTCAAATTCAGGCCAATTAATATTTTTTAAATAATGATGTGGAGGGTTTGTGTTCTGCATTTGCAGTATAATTCATAATTTATATTCAAGTGTTAATGGTTACGGAAGAGTTTCCGCTTCAAAATCAAAACAAAATTGAGAAATAAAACCCTCATACTCAAGTCCAGCAAGGTGTTCCTAAACATAGAAAAGGATGATATTTGGAAGAATGTATGCGAGACGATAGGATGCCGCAGGAAGTATTTTATATTTGTAAACAGGGCATTTATTTTATCGTTCAAGCGACATATAACTGCAATGATATCACTGCAATGGCATCACTGTTTGTATGTACTATATGGACCATAAAATTACTATAAAAACGTTAAATCTGTGAATTGGTTTCTCTGCTGGCTTACCTGCTAATAATGTCGTCAATCCAGCAAGAAGAATGAATGGTGCAGCTGTTCCAAGTTTGTCGCTAACAATACCACCGAAAGCGGGTCCCACTAGAAACAAAACGAAATATTTTTTTTTCTCCTGAAGACGATCAGAGTATACTGATCGAAAAGTCGAGTTGTAACCTCCAGTTCTTTTCAGAACTAATTACATCTCATAACTATTACAAAACGAAAGTCGTTATAGTTATGAGATGAAACACTTAGCAATAGGTTTTTGCTTAGCTTGGGCAGCTTTTCATCTTGAAATGATTCTACCAGGTCTCTCGTGAATTAGTTTTTAAAAGATCAATAAATAATAAGTGAGAGTTAGTTTCCAGTAGCAATATATAATAGCTATTATGAGACTGACAACTCGACGTTTCGATCAGTACAATCTGATTGTCTTCATAAAAATGCCAGACTCTGAGGCTGGAACTGCATAAGTAGCTAGGTGAAGGATCAGATGTCGCCGAGGTGGAAGCCGATGATGAAGTTAGGCACGGGAACTAGTGTCAGATTGATACAAGCATGATCCGTTCTTGGACTCTACTGCGATTGATATGCCCACAGGCGTCAATCACTACCTAGAAGTGGACATGCAGTCAGTGTTAGGTCCAGGGTTTTACCAATATGGGGGGCGCAACCTTGGTCGCAAGCCTCCTCCTCCATGCTTTTAAACATCGTATTTGGGGCAAAACAATTGCGAGTTGGGAATAATTTTTTCTTGCAAAAATTACAAATAAAAACATCCAGCTGGAACCGAGGTCGATTCTTGTTTAAGTGTCCCAAAAAGTCTGTCAAAGATTGTAGATTCGCCTCTGTGTGAGGGCATAGCAGCGACGTAGGGACCTGCCTATACAGTATTCAGGGTCACTCCTGGGTAGTTGCTAACATATTTATTTATTTATTTATTTACTGCCCCCCACCCCCACTCTAGTGGAGGGGATATGTCCCCCGTGCCCCACCAATCAATGCCTATGCCTAGGCCTATTGTTTCCCCTTATTTCACTACATATAATATCTCCTACGTTATATTTAATTTCCAGAAATCCTCCTGTAGTTTACCAAGAGAGCCGATAGCAAATCCACAGAAAATCAGTCCTGTTACGAACCCACGTTGCTCGTCGTCATCTCGGTATCGATATGCAATTATGCCTAAACCTGTATGAAATCGGATAACTGGTTAATCGATAAAATGAATCATGAAACGTAGCTCACAAAATTAATTTAGCCCTACTATATTTGGTAGTTGCTATTTGTATCGATGATTTTATTAGGTGTTCGAGAGCGCAGCGCGAACACCTATTGTTTTTGTACTGTTTTTTTTTTTTTTAGGTGTTCGACCGAGCAGCGCGAACACCTATTGTTTTTGTACTGTTTTTTTAGGTGTTCGAGCGACAACGCGAACACCTCTTGTTTTTGTTCGTTTTTTTTTACTTCTTCATCTCAGTGGCGACTGTCCGGTAACAAAGGCATCCTTGCTAAGCATATACAGCCTTCAAACTTAACACATAAACAGAACATATCAAGCAGACGAAACCGTTTTCTGTGATGTCATGATTACGTCATCAGGTGTCGAATTACGCTAAAAAGTAAAATATTTAAAACGTTTCATATACGTTGCATGAAAGAATCAAAGTTCGTATAGTGCCGCAAGGCGCAATACGTGGCGCTAGTCTGGGCCATGGGCACAACACGTACACGCAAACAGCGTCGATATCGATTGTACATGCAGCTCCATTGTAACCAAATATCGTGTACTACACGACATTTGGTTACAATGGATCTAGATGTACAATCGATATCGACGCTGTTTGCGTGTGTGGTGCCATGGCCCAGACGTCATTTTTTTAGGCTGTAAAAATGGATCGCCAACAGTACACGGTCATAAAAAGAGTAAGTATCTCGAAGTTACTTTTTAAGAGGATTTCCTGTATTTATCTTCGTGTTTTTATACAAGAAAAACCATTTTTTAAGCTGTCCATTCGTCGTTGCATTGTGCCTGTCTAACATGACTATAACGTTAGTTCAGTGAGTTAGGCCTACGTGAACATACTTTGGACAGTAAACAACTAACAAAATATGAACAGATGTCACCAAAATGTATTTAGAATATAAATAAGGATAGGAAAATTCAGTTGTTAAGGTTATGGCAATTATTCAGTAGAAATTTTATGCCATATATTTTGTAATTTTTGTTTTCTCCAAAAAATCTTCAGTTTGTGCACAAATTAAATAAGTAGCCTAACGATTGTTTACTGCACTTTTCCTTAATTTTGTACCCTTCTCAGATACAAATAAACTTACATAGACAATTATTTCACAGGAAAAATGCACAATATTCATGACACAATACATGTACTTGTAGGTCCTGCTCCCCGAGGCCTCTCTCAGACATAACTCACATCACAATCACATGAAATTATATGAGTATATGAGACTCTGCAATTTCCTTAAATACCTTTCTCTTTTGATGAGAGTTTCGTGCGAGAACATTTCTTTAATTTATTACACATTGTCAAGAATAATTGTGTGCAATTTTGAAAACAAACCAATGCCCTTTTCAATTTCAATGGTCCAGCTACTCTAAAGTTATACACTATTTTCCCCATTCCCATAAATTAGAACTTCTCTGAATTTTCACATACTTTATTCTTGGTCCATGTACTTATAAAACCTTCCTATTATTTTTTACAGCATGTTCACTGTGACATATTATTTTCCTCATTCACATAAATTAGAACTCAGAAATTTCAAATACTTTATTCCATGTACTTCCATAAAACTTAACTATTATTTTGTACAGCATGTTAACTCCGATGTATCATGGCTCAGACTGAGTTCCAGCCAACAGTACCCCAACACGGCGTTGACACCACATCCAAATGCAGTATCGTAACTGTTCAAGTCATCAACAATCTTGGTATGGTTTAACGTCTTATGTTAACAGATCGTTTGAGAAGGGATCTTCATACCAATGATGAACATTTCATTTAGTTTTAATGGTTGTTTATTACAAAAAATTAAGGTTTAGTATAATTTGTTATTATTTTTTGCTATAGCAGTACTGGCATTTCAGTCCAAGAGAAGGGGTGTATCTGATAACCACCTTTCCAATCCATGTCAGTTAAACAGCATTTATTTAAATCTAAGCCCTTACTCCTATTTTCAATCTTAAATCTTTTTTAGAAAGGACAGAAACATCTTGCAACTTCAGCTATGCAGAATTGATGCTGGGTGTGATTTTCGACACAATGAAGCACCAGTCGTCAGTCAATGGAATCCGTAATTTGGGCCCCCTTATACTTTTATTGCTTGTTTGCCCCTCCCCTTCCCTAGTTCTTGGATTCTATAGTGCTGCAATGATAGACCAAAGAATTTTAGGAAAAAAACCAAATGTGTTGGTTCATCACCAGTGGCAGTACATGCCATCACCAAGAACTTGGTGGAGGGGGCAGACATTTTATTCTAAAATTACCGGTTCCAATGACAACCCCTGAATGTCACCCATTCTGAACTGTCACTAAATCGTACATACAGAGCGTACATTTATTATAAATGCAGGTTGATTCTGTTTTCTTGTCAACAAAGGATCATGGTTGGGTTCATTTACACTGAAGTCATTTCACTTGTTACATGTGTAAGACCATGTACACTCATTTCTAGATTGGTTACAATTAGGTTAAACAGGTCAACAAAGTGGT
Organism: Zoroaster sp. YZ-2022; assembly: GCA_029582265.1. Taxonomy (NCBI): domain Eukaryota; kingdom Metazoa; phylum Echinodermata; class Asteroidea; order Forcipulatida; family Zoroasteridae; genus Zoroaster; species Zoroaster sp. YZ-2022. The sequence goes on from CM055820.1 coordinate 32,786,975, forward strand.
TTCAATTGTGGGGGAGGGAAGTGTGTAACCACAAAAGTCAAGTTATGAAACCCAACAGACATGTATTTCATTGCTTTATTAGCAATTTACAAGCATCCATACAACTCTTTGATTATTTCAATGTCTAACAATTTATGTACAAAATGGCATCTGATCTTTACAGACATTTTGCCAATCATGTGTACAACCTTGAAAAGTTAAAAATCAATGTATAATTTGTTTTCAAATTTTATAAATAATGTTTTAATTATTTGCAGTATAGGTGAAAACAAAGACAGTTTATAAGCATGTCACAATAAGGAGATGCTTGATTACAGTGTCACTATCATTGTCAATTTATCATTATTTTTGTTATAAACTTAACCTGAAAGTGAAGTATATTATAAATAAAGATTAAATTTATTTTTGTACAAGACTTAATACCAAGAGATAAATACCAATGTTGGCTTCATTTAAATCTAAAATTGAAAGGTTTTTCCATAAACAAAGTGAAAATGGCAACCAATTATCAGATTTGATCCAGTGGATATATATTCTGTTTTCTTGTCAACAAAGGATCATGGTTGGGTTCATTTACACTGAAGTCATTTCACTTGTTACATGTGTAAGACCATGTACACTCATTTCTAGATTGGTTACAAGTAGGTTAAACAGGTCAACAAAGTGGTTTCAATTGATTGTGGGGAGGGAAGTGTGTAACCACAAAAGTCAAGTCATGAAACCCAACAGACAGTTAAAATAAATATGTATTTCATTGCTTTATTAGCAATTTACAAGCACCCATACAACTCTTTGATTATTTCAATGTCTAACAATTTATGTACAAAATGGCATCTGATCTTTAGGTTGTAATTCTGTAGTATGGATGCAGCTACAGACATTTTGCCAATCATGTGTACAACCTTGAAAATGTAAAAAATCAATGTAGAATTTGTTTTCAAATTTTATACATTATTTTTTAATTATTTGCAGTATAGGTGAAAACAAAGACAGTTTATAAGCATGTCACAATAAGGAGATGCTTGATTACAGTGTCACTATCATTGTCAATTTATCATTATATTTTTGTTATAAACTTTACCTGAAAGTGAAGTATATTATAAATAAAGATTAAATTTATTTTTGTACAAGACTTAATACCAAGAGATAAATACCAATGTTGGCTTCATTTAAATCTAAAATTGAAAGGTTTTTCCATAAACAAAGTGAAAAGGGCAACCAATTATCAGATTTGATCCAGTGGATATAATTACATTTAATTTTGTTAAATTGGTTATTATTGTCTTTTTGACAAAAACTCTTCTGCGGGGGGCAGTGGAAGATGGAAAGCACGGATGCAAGCTTTCTTCCAACTTTATCATGCAGTAGTTATAAGCTTGTTTTCTAATGAAAGGCTAATTAGCTGAAGGAAATGAAAGGGGAAATATTTATATGGTCTTCCATGCTTCAGTAACCCCCCAACTCCCCCAAACAATTTAACCCACACTTCCTGCTCTTTGAATTTGCAGCCAAGTTTAATCCAGTTACTATTTTATTTATTTATTTATTTACTCTTATTTATACACGGTAAGCCCATTCAGCCAGGGGCTGTTTTTCAAGGGGGCGTGATTAAAACCTTGTAAACATAAATTATACAATATAAATAATAAAAAGTATTTTAAAGAGCAACAACAAGAATCGGACATATATATTATGTATAAAAAATGAAAAATTACAAGTAATTTAAGAAAAAATAAAATTAAAACAAAATAAATAAAAAACGAAAGTATGAAATATAGGCCTGCTTAAAAGTAAGAGTAAAACAAGTGAGATGATAAGGATTATAGGCCCCTATATAAAGGTAAATTTAAAATGAATAAAAACATACGAAAGAGTAGAAATATACAACAACTTAAAATAAAACGATGTAAACATTTTTAGAAACAAATAAAAATTGTGAGATTATAAGGATTATACACAGGGTAAACCTAATGGGTAATATACATGTAGTCCCCTTCTATCCTAAATCAACTTTGTGACTTTATGCCCATAATAACGTTGAATAGGTTGATCTGGCTACCTACAACCCTGGCAAACTATTTTCATATGAGTGATTTTTAATGTTGATTTATCATCTAGCATGGTTTTTGAAAAGCATGTGTTGGGCTAGTGTCAATATTTAAAATAAAAAACATTGTGTTCCAAGTCACACTTGTTAATTTCTAATTTACTGCTTAAATCTCACAACATTTCCAAGTTCAACAGCCAATATCTCAAGAACTAAATGACCTATTAGAAAACAAAAAACACAATTGAATTCCTTACATTAATAGCTTGTAATTCTTGTGAAATGAGTTACCATAAATGCTTGCCAATGGTACAATTAGTGGAACACGAAGTAACGATTTTTACAAATTTTAGAAGGTCATATCTCATAGCTTCAATTTAATGTACAAGTTGACAAATTTGTTATTTTTTCATAATCATGAGGAGGTCATATATGACCTTCAAACCACCTAATGTGACCTTTACTTCCTGTCCAAACAGGAAGTTCAAATTCAACACATTCTAACGCAAAATTGATATGTCTTTTGAATATGAAATTGATATTGTTATTATAAAAGATGATAAACCCTTGCACAATATGATATTGACATCATCGATGATAATTTGATTGAACCGGAAGTTGACTCGAACACCGTGTGTTTGTTCTAACAAACACTTAAGCTCTAGTTAGGTGTTCGAAAGCGCAGCGCGAACACCTATTGTTTTTGTACTGTTTTTTTTTTTTTTTTTTTTTTTTAATCTCAGTGGCGACTGTCCGGCAACAAAGGCATCCTTGCAAAGCATTTACAGCCTTCAAACTTAACACATGAACAGAACATAACAAGCTGACGAAACCGTTTTCTGTGACGTCATGATTACGTCATCAGGTGTCGAATTACGCTAAAAAGTAAAATATTTAAAACGTTTCATATACGTTGCATGAATAAATTAAACGTTGCATGAATAAATTAAAGATCGTTTTGCGCCGCAAGGCGCAATACGAAACGCTAGTTACACACGCTAACAGCGTCGATCTCGATTGTACATGTAGATCCATTGTAACCAAATATCGTGTACTACACGATATTTGGTTACAATGGAGCTGCATGTACAATCGAGATCGACGCTGTTTCTATGTGTTGCCCGTGGATCGCCAATACGGTCATAAAGAGTAAGTATCTTTTTGATAGGTTACTTTTTTGATAGGTTACTTTAAGTTACTTTTTGATAGGATTTCCTGTATTTATCTTCGTGTTTTTATACAAGAAAAAACATTTTTAAGCTGTCCATTCGTCGTTGCATTGTGCCTGTTTAACTAACAATAACATGGCTAACGTTAGTTAGGCCTACATGAACATACTTTGGACAGTAAACAACTAACAAAATATGAACAGATGTCACCAAAATGTATTTAGAATATAAATAAGGATAGGAAAATTCAGTTAAGGTTATGGTAATTTTAGTAGAAATTTTATGCCATATATTTTGTAATTTTTGTTTTCTCCAAAAATCTTCAGTTTGTGCACAAATTAAATAGGTAGCCTAGTGATTGTTTAGTGCACTTTTCCTTAATTTTGTACCCTTCTCAGATACAAAACTTACATAGACAATTATTTCTCAGGAAAAATGCACAATATTCATGACACAATACATGTACTTGTAGGTATTGCTCCCTGAGGCCTCTCTCACTAGACATCTCTCACTATCACATGGAATTATAAGTATAGTGAGTATATGTGACTCGGCAATTTCCTTAAATACCTTTCTCTTTTGATGTGAGTTTCATGCGAGAACATTTCTTTAATTTATTACACATTGTCAAGAATAATTGTGCAATTTTGAAAACAAATCAATGCCATTTTAAATTTTAATGGTCCAGCTACTCCAAAATTATACACTATTTTCCCCATTCACATAAATTAGAACTTATCTGAATTTTCAAATACTTTATTCTTGGTCCATGTACTCATATTCATAACACCTTCCTATTATTTTTTACAGCATGTTCACTGTGACATATTATTTTCCTCATTCACATAAATTAGAACTTCTCTGAAATTTCTCTACAATGATAGACCAAAGAATGTAAAAAAAAAAAGAATAAAAAAAAACACAAATGTGTTGGTTCATCACCAGTGGCAGGACATGCCATCACCAAGAACTTGGGGAAGGGGGCAGACATTTTTCATGCGAGAACATTTCTTTAATTTATTACACTACTAACATGTGTCTCTTCAAGTTGTTTTCAGTTTCAGGGCAAGTTCTACGAGCAGACAGTTGGGACCTCCATGGGATCTCCTTTATCCCCGGTCCTTGCTGACATTTTCATGGAAGAGTTTGAAAACTCTTCCCTCAACACCGCCGACCTCCAACCCAAGCTGTGGCTCCGATACGTGGATGACACCTTTGTGGTTTGGCCACACGGCAGAGACACACTCCAGGATTTTCTACAACATCTAAACCAGCAACACCCGAGCATCAAGTTCTTTCACCATGGAAACGGAAGAAGATGACAAGATCGCGTTCCTTGATGTTGGGATTTCCAGAAACGCAGACGGCTCCTACACCACAACGTCTACAGAAAGCCCACGCACACAGATCGGTACCTGAACCAGCGCTCCTTCCATCATCCAAGCATCAAGTCATCGGTCAACCGCACGCTCGTACAACGCGCCTACAACATTTGTGACAAGGACAGCCTTCCCCGAAGGAACTACAGCACATCCGAACTACCCTCAAACGCAACGGTTTACAATCCTAACAAGATCAGCACAGCGAAGCCGGTTCCAAACTCCAAAAGCAAGGTAAGTGATCTAACCTCTCTGCTTGTCTCCCTATCTAGGTTCGACGTCTCACAAACTACAACGCATCCTCCGACAAGCAGGCATCGATGTGTTCCACTCAGCCCCAGCAAACTCCAAGGACTTCTACATACCCACAAGGACAAACCGGACCCAAACAACAGAGCGGAGTCTACCGGATCCCCTGTGAGTGCAGGTAAGGTGTACATCGGGGAAACAAAACGCAACCTCCCCATCAGATTGAAGGAACACCGAGCACGGCCGCAGAGAGATTTCGAGAAGTCCGCCATCGTCAAGCACTCGCACATCAAGGACCACCAAATCGACTGGCAGGCAGCCCAACTCATCACACCCATCGACGCATGGCACCCCAGACGCATCAGAGGCCATCGAGATCGTCAAACACGACACTGTGCCACAGGACATCGGTTTCTTCATCAGCGACATTTGGCGACCCATACAGACTGAAGGATCTTCTATCCAAAGTCCATAACCAACCCAGACTGAGGGATCCCTATCCCAAGTCAACCACCCTCCTTCCCTGTGCTTGTTAACAACTGATTCAGTTCAGTGAGCACACACTCTCCCCTCTGCCACACCTAGGATCCCAGTCCCATAGTCTACAGTTGTCGCCTTACCGCGCGCTCTCAACGAACTAATCCTCCAGGGGTGATCCTCCCC
>CM055820.1:32792981-32808354 GCA_029582265.1 Zoroaster sp. YZ-2022
TATACTATATACATTATGTAGGCCTATACATGTACACTGAAACGGAGTACACGAAGGTCAAAGTCCAATGTGTACATTCACAGTACAATCATGTACATCGCGCACAGCGAGCAGTTGTTAAGACAACCAATAACCATTGAGAAAACGTCTTTGGTTTTTAAATTTGGTATAATAACATTAATGAGCTCCGCCTTAAATGTTGGCATGTACAGAAGCATCAAGGCGCGACGACGAATGGTCACTGTATTTTCAGTATATGTGCATTAATGTACATGGTACATGTACATGTAGATATATGAATGTATACAGTACACATATGAATCCGTACACTAACTATGTCCATTTGTGCAGGAGTTTGGATAGCTATGAAGTGGGGCGAAATTATGCGACCAAACCATTCCGACGCGACTTGATCAAGGCAATGTATGTTCACGTATGTACATGTATGTACATGTACATACATGTACATGTATGTTAATGTACAACATACATACACCCATCACAACTTCTAAGTTCCCCCTAATATTTTTTAGAATATCTCAACAAGTATTGCATGAATTTTAAAAATTCAAAAAGCAAATGACAGAATGACATGTTCTACACAGCTCGTAATGAAATGGTTGAAATTCAATCATGCATGCACAATTGACAGTGATTTGAATGAAAATTCAGCTGAAACAAGAATGGTGGACATGTGGAAGGACATTGAACTTTGTCTTTTGACAAGCACATAATCAGAAAAAAAGTTACTGTCATGAAAGGAATGGAATAAAAAATTCCTAAAACAAATTGATTTGTGTCCTTATTCCTTATTGTAACGTGTGCATAACTGCCTCATTTGCCTTGAACAAATGTCAATGTGCCATACCAAGTACAAATTGTCCCTGCTCAGTCATGCGTGACCCTTCCATCATGATTATGGTGTCATATGAAAGAAGAGAACATGAGCTTTCCAATGATGTGTACATTTTTGAAACAATAATTATTAATTATTGAGTAACGTACCCGAAAACTTGGGTTTCCTTTTTTCAGGGACACCCTGTAGAATAAATGCATGTTGTCTCTGGTTTCGAATTGAATTTTATTCTACGTATACTGCATCTCCGTGCACATTTAATGGTTGAGCGGGTTTTAACACTACATGTAAATTAATTACTGGACCGTAACAATCTCCCCTCCCCCTTCAGTTATTATCAGTAGTCGAACAAAACAATAGATAATCACTAAAAATTAATAGGATAGTACATTAATTAAATAGTTCAAATTCATATTCAGGTGAACACCCTCACTATCTTCGACTCCCCAAAATCAAGAGTAAGTTCCATTTGGATAGCTTCTTCCCTAGAACAGCATTACAATGGAACGACCTTCCTACTTATTGTTTTCCACCAACTTACGATCTAATTAAGTTTAAGAAAAATATCAACAAATGTAATCTTGCTTAAATGGTGGATGTTATCGCAAATGTAACCCCTTACACTCTAGTGGCTTTTTGGCCTTGTTTGGGGTGACTGACAGTAAATAAAAAAATATATAAAAAAAATATATATATATAACTCTGCACACCCAGTCATTCATGATCGACCATTTTACTAGTGACATTCCAGTCACCTTGTTTTTAGTCCAACAAACTTGTCTATTTCACTAATAATTTGTCAGTAAAATGCATTTCAAAATGCTACCTCAAAAACCATGTAAATATTCTGCCTTACAATTTCTAAAGATCTTAAAGTTAGTGAACAGATCTCTTATACAAAATTCCTCGTGTAATTTCTCTTATCAACCTTAAAAATGGTCAATTAACCAGTTTTGACTTTTCTTCTTCTTACACAAACTTTAGTTTTAACTCTAATCAAATGGTCGACTTACAAAGTCACAGTTTGTACCAGCCTTCCCAGTAAATTGGTACTGTTTTTTTATTAAGCGATATTCTGGCTGTTTTTTCTACATCGATTTTGTTGTGTAGAAGATTAATAAATCATTTTCTATTTATTTCCAAAATTGGACTCAAATTGGACTCAATAAAATTACATTTTATAAACTTCCTGGATGCAAAATTCCCCCTGGGTCCTTGCTGAGCGGACACCAATCCAGCAGGACCATGAAGTGAACTAATTAGTACTGCATTATTAATTTCTAATTATTTTAATTAATGAGGCATTATCTACATACATTGTTATTTTATTGCCTTTTTTTAATTACTATGATCGTTATGAACACAATAGACCTATTAAGGACAACCGCCGTCAAATGCACTTGACTGTTCTCAGTAATAACTGCAATTGATCATGTAGGCTATGGCATTGTTATTAACAAATTTCTTGCTACGCGCCTGAGTGACAGAAGGGTGGATGAAAAACGTGCACAGCCAAAATTAACAAGATCCCATCCTGCATAAAACAATAAATGCACAAAGCGAATCTTCATGGACACGGGCAATTACAAAACATAATTAATCAAAAACAACATTGGTGCCGGCGATTGATAGAGTAATAATTTTCTCTTCTAAACAAATAATGGATCCGAGTATAATTTAGACTGCAATTATAAAATACGGGTTTTCATAAATATGTACTATGAAATAACCTTAAATCTTTCATTTATTAAAAAATAATAATAACACCTACAGTATTAATTGTCGTATATTATGTTGACATGGCAATCCAGAAAAATATAAGATTTGAGGGTTTGCATGGTGGAATATTGATATCGTTTCGGTATCTCAACTATCGCGAAGCTGAGGTACAGGTTCTGAAAAGAACCTTATCGCACAACTCGTATCTCAACCTTTGTTTAGTGAGAAAGGTTCAAGGGAGAACCAATGTTTCTCACTTAGCGACAGTAGAGAAAAACGAGTTGCCCGACATTAATAGGGGTAGGACCGTTTGCCCGATTTGTGAGGCCTCTCTTTGTGAGGCCTCTCTTTGTGAGGCCACCATACTTTATGTTTGGGAAATGTGATCTGGTTCCGTTAACCGTGTATACACGTATTACATATTTCACTTGTTAACAAAAAAAAAAAAAATAAATAAATAAATAAATCGTCAACGCACCGATTTTGAAGCCTATGTATTACCAGAAACCGGACTTTTTTTTGGCCTTATGGCATCATTCAAATATGTATGAGACATAGGCATTGAAAGTGACAGACTGCTGCTCCTCCTCCCTCCTCCCCCTCCTCCTCCCTCCTCCCCCTCCTCCCCTCCTCCCCCACCCCCCACCCCCCACCCCCACCCCCAGCTCAATTGCTGCCATTACAGCACATATAGGGCTAATCAAACACAACAACCAACTCTGCCCTCACAGGTACCCATTTACCCCTGGATGGAGAGAAGCAATTATGGTAAAGTGTCTTGCTCAAGGACACAAGCACCGTGGTCGCAGTTGGGATTCGAACCCACATTCTGACGACTCAGCTATCAGAACACAAATCCGATGCACTAAACCGCTCGACCATGGCACTCCATAATATCTAATGGTCGCATAAATGCACTATAGCATGGTTCAAGATCAAAAGGTCACTATTTACAGCACTGTAATTAAGCCAGGAAGACTTATCAACTTCAGTTAAAAAAGTTTTATTCATTATTTCATCTTCAGAATTGTCCTTTTCATACAAACATACTGTTTCTCTATTACAAACAATTCAAACCACCTTGACTTTTTGCAGTTATTTGACAGGTGGGGACAAAATCTTTAGTTGTCCTTTTTTATACAAACATCTCCATTATTAACAATTTAAATCACCTTGACTTTTTTGTTGTTATTTGACCATTTGAGGGTCAAATCTTTAATTGTCCTTTTTATACAAACATAATATTACATCTCCATTATTAACCCTAACTCCCTAGGCCCATTTGCTTAAACATGAATCCTCCAACATCCTTCAGTAGTAAAGCAAGCACATGACATGTATGCACACGTGTTTCTAATCTGTGATACATGTACATGGCCAGGGACCCTCCCTGCATGCATGGAGCAATAAACAGTGTCCACTGACCCAAGTACTGACCTTGCAATCATTACAACATGGATGTACATGTACCATGGAAAGGCAAGTATGCCTAATAACCTCAATCCTCCAAAATCCTGCACTTTAGCAAAGAAGATTTTGGAGGATTTGGGAAGGTTAGGGTTAATGACAATTTCTGAATTTTTTATTTTGGCATCCTCATAAGGTGAACTAAAATCTCTGATCCAATAGACTTTCGGCCCTAAACCCTGCCCATCCTTAGCAAATGTTGAAAACTCCATATCACGCCAACTGCGGTGCAAAGTATTCATTGACTGAGGTAGCAGCACACGTCATGGAAAAGCGTAACACCCTCTTGGTCAATCTGTGCTGTTTGATTGACGGGCCAGATAGGTCTCTTCAGTTCTTGAGTTCTTGAGGGATTCGTCTCTTATCATCCTCTCTTGAATGTCACCTGTCCTGTTCTTGAGTTCTTGAGGGATTCGTCTCTTATCCTCCTCTCTTGAATGTCACCTGTCCTGTTCTTGAGTTCTTGAGGGATTCGTCTCTTATCCTCCTCTCTTGAATGTCACCTGTCCTGTTCTTGAGTTCTTGAGGGATTCGTCTCTTATCCTCCTCTCTTGAATGTCACCTGTCCTGTTCTTGAGTTCTTGAAGGATTCGTCTCTTATCATCCTCTCTTGAATGTCACCTGTCCTGTTCTTGAGTGCTTGAGGGATTCGTCTCTTATCATCCTCTATTGAATGTCACCCGTCCTTGTTGGTACTGGTTTGTTTCTTGCTGCTTTTATGAATCATCCATAAACCAAGCACAATGAACGTTGATCCAAGCCACCACGTCAGTGAGAGAGCTTCACCAAAAACCAGGTAGCCAATTACTGCCTGTGATCATTCCAATGAAAACAAGCAAAATGTTATAAACTTTCAAACTTGACACCAGGGAGGGGGAGTGGGAGGAGAAAGAATCAGAGAGGTGAGGGGGAGAGGAGATAAACAAATGGGGACACAAACTGAGAGACATACACAGACAGACTACTGGGGAGGGGGAGGGTAGCAGTGTGGGTTCTCTCTCCCTCTGTGTGTGCAGGGGGGAAGACTCAGATTCCAAATAATGTTCATACGAATAATCTTCAATGTAATTTTGTATCATGTATGGTAAATGAAACTTGTTTGTACAGCTGGGAGAGAGACAATTCATCATTTAAAACACATGCCAATATAATATGATTTTTTAACCCTAACCTTCCCAAATCCTCTTTGCCAAAGTGAAGGATTTTGAAGGATTGAGGTTACATGCTACATGCTCTTTACTAAAGTGAAGGATTTTGGAGGATTGAGGTTATTAGGCATACTTGCCTTTCCATGGTACATGTACATCCATGTTTGTTGTAGTGATTGCAAGGTCAGTGCTTGGGTCAGTGGACACTGTTTATTGCTCCATGCATGCAGGGAGGGTCCCTGGCCATGTACATGTATCACAGATTAGAAACACATGTGTGCATACATGTCATGTGCTTGCTTTACTACTGAAGAATTTTGGAGGATTCAAGTTATGTGTAAGCAAATGGGCCTAGGGAGTTAGGAAGGATTCAGGTTATGTGTAAGCAAATGGGCCAAGGGAGTTAGGAAGGATTCAGGTTATGTGTAAGCAAATGGGCCTAGGGAGTTAGGAAGGATTCAGGTTATGTGTAAGCAAATGGGCCTGGGGAGTTAGGGTTAAATGTGTATAAAACTTTTGAACTTACAGAAAAGAAGAAATTAGCCGAACTATTTGTAATAGTAGCCTCCAGTGATGATCTTGACAGCTGTAGTGACTTAACAAATAACGTCCACATTATGGCATTGAAGAGGAACAGTAGAGAGAATGATAAACCTCTCAGGATAAGTGTAATCTGGAAATAATCAGACAAATAACACTAATTCTTTGCTCAGCAAATAATGGCACCTCATTACAGAATTCTCTTATTCGGCAATTTCCGAGTTGATTATTGTTTCACTCGGAAAATCACATCCCTTTGGACATGTTACTTTGTTTACATTATATATATAAATGGTAGCACTTTTAAGACTAACTAAACTTTAAAATAGGCATAAGCTTTCGTAGCTACAGCTACTTCATCATCTGATGAAGTAGCTGTAGCTGTAGCTACAAAAGCTTATGCCTATTTTTAAGTTTAGTTAGTCTTAAAAGTGCTACCATTTATATATATATCTTATTCTACCTGACTAACACGGCTGCATACAGATCTTTGTTTACATTGTAATTGAAATATCTTTTTTCCATAAACAATTGTCGAAGTAGCTCCATAGTAGTATTAGTACATAGTATCTTGACAAAGCTGCACTATTTTGCAGCGGATGTGCAATAATCCGGAGATCTTAGCTCAGCTTTAGCCTTAAGATCTGACGTCACGCTTTGAGCTAGAGGCGCGTGAATTACACCAGATCCTGGCCGTGGGCCGTGCAGCCGCCATATTTGTCCCGATGCTGAACTTTGACCTTGGTTGGTAGCTAGCCCGTAAGCCTCAAAGCTTGACGTCAGATCTTCAGCACAACGTGTTACCGTATCCAATGAAATCCTTTGAGTGGTACGTCTGGAGTCTGTCTATATCCTTGATAGGATATAGACAGGGGACCAGTCTAGCTCGGCTTGGGCTGCACGCAATAGTGGTGGAATTATATTGAAATCAGCGAGCAAAGCAAGTAAACCAGCGAGGCAGCAAGGTGAGCCAGTGGGGGGGGCCTGGTGAACACTGGTGTATGAGCCTAATCAAAAAGGTATCTTGGTACTAGACCACTATTATTATTCTCTGTCTATATATACTGAACAGCAAAAGAAACGCAAGTCCGAAGTCTTGTCAAGTTTTCAAACAGAAGACAAACCATTTTGATTCTAATCACTCATTTAATGAAAAATGCTTTCAATTTGTGAGCTGAAAGTGACTGTTGAAATTGCATTGCAAGATTTTTCTTTTGCTGTCCTTGGACTTGCGTTTCTTTTGCTGTTCAGTATAGTTCATCCCGGTTCAATCTGGTTGATATTAATTTGCATGTCTTTTGCATTGTCTTTGGGTTGTTGTAGATGCTCTTATAATGCAATACAAAATGGGGGTGTTCAGGAGGTTATCACATGGGAGAACGGCATGGCATTTCGTGCACATTGGCGTAAATCCGTGATGAAAAGTGGGGGGAATTATTTTGAAATTTGGGTGCATGGTAGGCCTATAGCTTGAAGTTCTGCAGTCGGCAATTATTCAGAATCTTGCAGCTACAGCACAGATTACACCTATATATTTTTTTCAATGAATGGTCAATTCTGGGGGGATGATCCTATGGACCATCCCACCCCCCCCCCCCCCCCCCGTCCAAAAAGTGGGGGGATTTATCCCCCTCAGGATTTATGCCGATGTTTGTGCACATTCTGTATATCACACTCACCAATTTGTATTGCTAAAGGTTAACAGACTGAATTAATGGAGTCTCTTGCATTGTATATTTTTGTTGTATCATATGATGGATACTGTTGTGATTAAATATTGATGTCTCTTTTATTGTAAGGTCTTCTGTTTATCAATTGATGTAATGGTTGCCCTTGGTAACTGGCTCGCTTGTAGCATTTTGATTGTATTATATGATTTATATCACCTATTGAATGGATTGTTTTATTACTGGCATAGTCATCAACAAAGGTTTGAGCTCCTAGAAACTCCATTACTGGAATTACAAATGAATTATTTACATTATACTGCTGGTCATGTGAAAACCATTATGGCTACAATAAGGAAACTATCTCATGTAGACATATCCAGATTACTATATTCAGATTGGTTAATGAAGCTGAGAATATTGCCAAGGTTGCCCAATAAATTCAGTCCAGTGGCGGTGGAATGATTTTGATACCATTCATCTATTACTTAATTTACATTAATAATTTTTGGAGGGTTTAGAATAAATAAACAGAACTCCATAATGCACAAGGGCGGTTCCAGGGGGGTGCCAAAGAGGCCATGCCCCATAAAAAACATTTAAAAAAACCACTCCCATTTTTTTTAAATAAATAAATTAACAAATTTACTTAAATTGTGGCTCCCTCCCTGCCTGCCTGCCTGCCTGCCTGCCTGTATTACTCACCAATGTGCAATTTGGCATTGTTATTTTACTCAGTGTGACCGCATCTTGTACATTCTGACAAAACAGGGCAATCTGCTCTCCGGACATGGCTAGCTTGGCGAATGCCGAGGCACAAGCCGCACACAGACCAGCACAAATGGCCAAAGTGAAACCAAGCATCGCTGAGACTAACGGACAAACAGATTAGAATTCGGCGGGATCTATGTAGACTTAACGGATACATCTGTTTCTGAAATTAAGATTGAAGAAACATTACAAGTTTGGAAAATCAAGTTATACTCTTTTAAATAAATAATTTGTGCACATAAACCATGTATTAGGCATGTCAGTAAACATTTACTTTTAACTTGAGCCATGTTTACCATCCTGGGCAAGTTCAGTCATTCAATTGTGAACTATTACTTACTTAAAACCCTCCTACTACTACATGGGTCAAAATCAGTCAAAATGTTGATATACTTGCCAAGGTATATCTAGTGCACTTAAAATGTCAAACACTGTCAAACCTTACGTGTAGTAAGTACATTTACAGGTCAAAATGAGTCGACTGTTTTTGACTGCTGAAAGCATTGTCTGGTATTGTTCAGGGTGGTCAAAATGACAGTAAAAACCAATCAAAAATGCCCCTGTGTGCACATTTGGGTCAACAGTCAAAATGGGCAGTTGACTGGTTTTGACCTCTGTAGCAACTTCCCACTAAAGTGCAGCAATAGTAGGAGGGTTTTACACTTGAACCACCTATGATAGGTCAGCAAGCCTGGTTAAAAACAGGGGTGTGATTTGACAAAAGTAAAACATCCTGAAAAATGGGTAGCAGGCCTGGGGTCTCCCTTTGGTCTAGAGGACAAAGCCCCCTGAACCTCCTGTGGGTAGCAGGTCTGGGTCTCCCTTTGGTCTAGAGGACAACGCACCCTGAACCTCCTGTGGGTAGCAGGCCTGGGTCTCCCTTTGGTCTAGAGGACAACGCACCCTGAACCTCCTGTGGGTAGCAGGCCTGGGTCTCCCTTTGGTCTAGAGGACAACGCACCCTGAACCTCCTGTGGGTAGCAGGTCTGGGTCTCCCTTTGGTCTAGAGGACAACGCACCCTGAACCTCCTGTGGGTAGCAGGCCTGGGTTTCCCTTTGGTCTAGAGGACAATGCACCCTGAACCTCCTGGATGTTTCATTTTGGAGGATTTACAGACTCTCTACATCCCCACAAACAAGAAACTAGCGGTTTGGACACAATACAGGCTACTTCTTTCTTTCCTTGGTGGCTACTGTACTTGTTTTACTCAAGAAAATTTCAAGGCCGAATGGAGATTTGTAAAAAAATCCTGAAATCAAGAAAATTCCTGAGAAATCACAGGCCTGTAAAAATTGAGTGTGTGCTTGGGGAAGCTCACCTTATCACAGAATTTTCGATTGTAATAATTAGCAGATCAATTTTCCTTTTGTACATGTGGGATATAGGGCCAAGGATACCGAGGGAGTCCAGTGGGGTAGAATGTCGTATCCGACCGCCACTTTTTCTCATTAAATATAACCAATAATGTAATCTTACCTACCTAGTAAGGTGGAGAACATATGGATGATGATGGACATATACTACTTCAAATTATTCCAGGATATTTATTTCATGAAAAATCAGGCATTTTTGGTATACGATGACTTCCTCAGTCATCATGTCAGTCTGATCTTGTAAACTCCACAATTAATGACCAACACAGTCATTGTACACATGCACAGTGGCAAATGTAATGATCCTTCTATTTTCTGAAGGGGAGGATTTGTTTAGAAGGGAAATAAAGTCCGAAAACATCATAAAAGTGGATTTTTAAAGATAGTTTTCGCGATCTGTACCACCAAAAATCGATAGAATCACTTTTTAACTGGTTAGTGGTTGCAAAAAATTCCAAAAAAGCCCTTAAAAAGTGGCGGTCGGATACGACATTCTTTCCGTCCAGTTACTGTAAGTATTGGCTCTATACTATAGTACTACTAGTAGTACTAGTACTAGTAGTACTAGTAGTAGTACAATGGGGGTCAACTCGTCATTGGTGCCTCAAAACAATTGTTACGCACCAACGAGTTAAGCATAAGGCTGAGTGAGACTGAGACTGGCTTAACATTCTGTTACTAGTGTTAGTGTTATTAAAAAGGCTGCTTAAAGTTAACCTGAACAGTTGGACACTCAGTCATCCATGACCATGTTAATTGTTATAATTAGCTCCATTCTAGGGCTAATACACTAGACTCCCTCCGTATCCTTGGCCGTAGCACCACATGTACAGAACTTGAGCAATCCTCACTCACACAGTACTTACCTACAATATACATTACAAACAATACAGAAACTAAATTAACCTGGCCTGCTGACATCAAATTAATTCGAGCCGGGCCGCGTATTTTTTTTTACACGCAGCGCTAGCGACTGGTTTTGTGCAGTAAAAGTGCCAATTCCGGTCTTGAGAGAGAGACTACGAAACCGTAGGCGCGCGACGATAGAAAACTCCAAGCTGCAGTGGAACTCTTATCGGAGCCATTCCCTCTCCTCCGTTGATGGTAGGTTTTTTTTGCGTGTCAAAATTCCCTTCGCGCGCATGCGTGCTGAATGGGTTCATAGTCTTGACACAAGGGCGAAATGCGTATTAAACCCGTCGCTGCGGTGTAAAAAAAAATACGCGGGCGGGCCAGGGAACATAATGTAAAGAGCGCCCTCTCTTAACAACATCTTGTTTGATACCTAGACTCTCCCCCGAGCCGATTAGTGTTCCAGAGTGATGAGGCTCAGAACCTGACTAGCTACTGTTTACATCGTTTTACACGGTGAATGCTAGTTCTCAAACGTTTGGAGCTAGCTCATCGCTAAACCGTAAACGTATCCGAAGAAAATATTAATCTGTGCCACATGAGGGCGCTGTCTAAGAGGGTGGCAAAACTTCGTCAAGTGCTTCCTTTATTACTTCATACATAGATTAATGGAGTATAGACCTATGTACAAAATGTACAAATTGTAATGGTTGATGGGTGCACGCTGTATAGCAGTTATATTCCAATAGAAAATCTCAAAAATTAATATTTACAGACTTATATGTGCTGACGACAGGCCAACTTTATCGAATAATGCTGGGTCCCGTCAAACATTTGTAGACCATCGAAATATTTATTATTATTATTATTAATTATGATAAATTATTCAACTCTTGGAACATTATTTAGGGGTATGTAGACTTTAATTTGAAAATTTATTTCACTTATATAACTAACCTAATTAGCAATTAATAATTGATTAGTTCATTTCAAACGTTTCAGGACCAAAACCCTAAGTATTTGTGCACAAAAACAAATCAAACGTTTGGGGACCATCGAAATATCTACCCATGAAAGTATTATTAATTATGATAAATTATTCAACTGTTGGAATATTATTTAGGGTATGTACAAATTGTAATGGTTGATGGGTGCACGCTGTATAGCAGTTATATTCCAATAGAAAATCTCAAAAATTAATATTTACAGACTTATATGTACTGACGACAGGCCAACTTTATCGAATAATGCTGGGTCCCGTCAAACATTTGTAGACCATCGAAATATTTATTATTATTATTATTAATTATGATAAATTATTCAACTCTTGGAACATTATTTAGGGGTATGTAGACTTTAATTTGAAAATTTATTTCACTTATATAACTAACCTAATTAGCAATTAATAATTGATTAGTTCATTTCAAACGTTTCAGGACCAAAACCCTAAGTATTTGTGCACAAAAACAAATCAAACGTTTGGGGACCATCGAAATATCTACCCATGAAAGTATTATTAATTATGATAAATTATTCAACTCTTGGAATATTATTTAGGGGTATGTAGACTTTTATTTGAAAATTTATTTCACTTATATAACTAACCTAATTAGTAGTTAATAATTGATTAGTTCATCTCAAACGTTTCAGGACCAAAACCCAATGTATTTGTGCACAAAAACAAATCAAACGTTTGGGGACCATCGAAATATCTACCCATAAAAGTATTATTAATTATGATAAATTATTCAACTCTTGGAATATTATTTAGGGGTATGTAGACTTTAATTTGAAAATTTATTTGATTTACATAACTAACCTAATTAGCAGTTAACAATTGATTAGTTCATCTCAAACGTTTCAGGACTAAAACCCTATGCAATTGTGCACAAAAACAAATCAAACGTTTGGGAACCATCGAAATATCAATTGTTAAAAATATTAATAATTATGATAAAGTATTCAACTCTTGGAATTTTATTTAGGAGTATGTAGACGTTAATTTGAAAATATATTTCGTTTATATATCTACTATATTAGTAGTTAAAAGTGATTAGTTTATCTTAAACGTTTTTGAGGACAAAACCCTATGTATTTGTGCACAAAAACAAATCAAACGTTTGGGGACCATCAAAATATCGATTGTTAAAAATATTAATAATTATGATAAAGTATTCAACTCTTGGAATTTTATTTAGGGGTATGTAGACTTTAATTTAAAAAACTATTTCATTTATATAACTAACCTAATTAGTAATTAAAAAGTGATTACTTCATCTCAAACGTTTTAGGACCATAACCTCTGCATTTTGCACAAAAACAAATCAAAAACGTATTTCCTTTATAAGTCTGTTATGTATCCTGCTTAGTAGTTAAAAAGTAAAACCTCAATTAATTATTGTTTGAGGACTATGCCGTGTGAGGGCGCTGCTTCAGGGGTGTATGAATTATTTACTTTCAGTGCGCGCTTCCGGCGTTGCCTCATATACTATCATGTCTGCTCTCTCGTACGTAGTCACTGTACTACTGATGAGTACTGAATTATGTGGCTACGGTCGGTCACCGGTCATCACGAGCGGACGGCCGCATATCTGTGCTGTTTGCAGGTTGCGAATCGTATACCAAAAATGCCTGATTTTTCATGAAATAAATATCCTGGAATAATTTGAAGTATATGTCCATCATCATCCATATGTTCTCCACCTTACCAGGTAGGTAAGATTACATTATTGGTTATATTTAATGAAAAATACGACATTCTACCCTTACTGTTTAGTGTTTACATCGTTTTACATCTTTTCTTCGGTAAGCGAGCGTAGTTCATGAATTTGTCATGATTAACGTTAGGCCTGCGCCTAAGTTATGAATAAGTTCTCTTGCGGTGACACACTGTGAAAGTAATTTTTCCTGAGTTAATTATGATGGTTCTGAAAACATTTGGTTTAGGCTACTATTACTGATGTACTATTAAAGCTAACAATCAAATCATCAGCATGCCAATTAGATTAGTCATGTTGTTAGCCTTGTCTTGACAAGGGAAGGCCCTGGCCTTGACTGAGTCAAGGCTGTTGTCGTAGTGGGCACTTACCACCGCACGGTGTTCCCAACCCCGAGAAATTCAGAACACACACACACGGTGCGTCGTCCCCAGCCTCGTACACTGTACATGTACAGCGAGATCCATAACTGTTTAACAGTTCAGTTCACTAGTAAAGTACTAGTATGATAACTAAATTGTGGATACAGTTGTGCATTGCCATTGTGATCTCGTACGCATTCGAACTCAACAGCCTTGATCCTTCTGTAACCGAAAACTTATGTGTTTCTATATTTTCCCATTGGATAATTCCAATGGAAAGTCGTAATCAAGATGTGGGCGGTTCACTTTAAATGATGGCCAATCACAGGCCCCTAGTGTTGACCCCGTTTGATCCTACACACACAGCACAATGCAATGTACGCAAACACACGTAGCCCAAATATGGACCCCGTCTCACGAGGGTCGAAGTCCAACCTGGGCTAGTTGTACTTGTACATGCACAGCAAGCATACAGTTGCTGGGCCAACCAGTAACCAATGAGAATACATCTTTGGTTTTTGAATTAGGTATATTAGCATTTTAATGAATGAGCTCCGCCGTAAATGTTGGCAGGTACAGAAGCATCAAGGCACGACGACGAATGGTCACTGTATTTACAGTACATGCACATTAATGTACATGTAGATATATGAATGTATACAGTATACATGTACATATGAATCTGTAACCTTTGTCCATGTGCGCTGGAGTTTGGATAGCTGTAAAGCGGGGTAAAATTATGCGACCAAACCGTTCTGACGCGCCTTGATCAAGGCTAGCATGACCTGTGAGTAGTTACTCGATCGTTTTGATAATAGAGTGCAAAATTAACAAAATTTACTAGCTGACCCAGGTGTTTATCACCAACTGAATCATTGGATCGCAGATTGGTTGCCTATGAAATGTGGTGGAATTATTTGTTTCCCAACACAGTAAACAATTACTGGCATACCTCAAACTCGCTACATGAATGTGTTTGGGCATCAGTTACATGTTTCAGTTTTTGGCGCATTCTTAATTTACAGGTATTAGCGAAGCTGAAAATGGGTTATGATGTGGAGCGATTTGTGGGTACGGTCAACGACGGATTGCTGTGCTGCATCTGTCGAGATGTCCTTGAAGATCCCCTTCAGGCCCCATGTGAACATGCCTACTGCACCTCATGCATCCATGGATGGCTCGTCCACGATGAGATATGTCCAGAGGATCGACAGCCACTCACCCAAGACCAACTCAGACCAATATTCCGCTACATGAAGAATGATCTTAATCAGCTCAGACTGCACTGCTCAAACCAGGCGGCTGGCTGCTGCGAAGAGGTGAACTTGGAGACGTTAACGAGACACGAAGCTCGTTGTGGCTTTGGTAGAGTGACCTGTCCAAACACAAACTGCAGGACGGAGCTGGAAAGACGAACCCTTGAATCACATCTCTTGGTCTGCCAGCACCGTACGAAAACCTGCCCCCGGGGTTGTGGCTTAACTGTGCTGAACTCAGAGCTGGACTTGCATAACTGTGTGGCTGAGCTGCGGACAGAGCTGGAGTTGTTGCACTCAGAGATGATTGGGAAGAATGAAGATCAGAAACATGAGATGAAACTGAGGCTGGATTCACAGCGGACACACATGGTGCACAAAATCAGCGAGATGCAACAACAGATGGATGAACTCAAAAGTAAGATAATGGAAGAAACAAAATCAAAAACAAAGGAGTGTACTGTCTTAATTCACTGACCTCTAAAGCCATGCACTACGTACACTATTGGTAATCTTAAAAAACATAAATGATCAGTTTTACTTGGTATCAAACATTTCTGAAATATTATTTGACTTATTGGGTGCTATCATTTTAGTAAAATTAGTGAAGTAATTTTCAAAAAGAATTTCTGTCATCTGAAGAC
>CM055820.1:32808854-32856099 GCA_029582265.1 Zoroaster sp. YZ-2022
ACTTTACCAATTCACACTTATTTTGGTCAACTCAACCCTGAAAAATATTTATTACTGAATATTTATTGGCATGCATAAGGATTGACATCCGGTGGAGTACGCGTTGGTAAAAGTACAAGTTAATTTAGCTACGCTATAGTGTCTGTAGTTCCTCATAATACTAGTAGTACTTATGTCCTGTGTGGTGATGGCTGCATTGCAGTTTACTTTATACTAGCACTTAATTTTCTCACTAAAGTAGACCAGAAACAAATATCAGCACCTTTATTGAGATAATGAAACGGTCACATCATGGAGGAACTTAGGAAGACATCACATGTAGTTCTATTCCATTGTAAAACCTAACTTGTTGTGAAGGGATCATTTTTCTGAAGTTACATCAATCCATCAATCCATCATCCTGATAATAACATATAAGGGCATTCTAAGTTATGTGTGTTTTGTTAGCATGACCCATTATTCTTCGTCCCTCTTTGAAAACATTTAATATTGTTTTTACATGATTCGTTTATATTTCAGATCAACGATATCCATTTGTGCTACTGCTACAAGGTGTGTTAGAGTCTGTGTAACTTTGTGATCCAATGGCCAGTATTTGAAGTTTATCCATTCATCAAAGGAGTTAACGTATTATTCAAATTATTTTATATGGACTTATCCTATCTGTGGCAGTCTTGACCCTCAAGGGAATTGTTTTTTTCAGGACCTCAAGACACATCTAGGTCTTTCTAGGAATTTCTTTAACATGTTAGAACAAAAATAGTACTGAGGAATTCTTATTATTTTTTTGACTGGACCTAAACATCCTCACAAATGTAATTATTAAGCAATATCTGTTGGTGATCTAGTAAAATGTACATTGCCGACAGTGAATCACTGGCAGTTGGGCCATATAAACATAGTAAATATACCCCCAATCTTCATTGCATGGGTGTGTCAGCCTTGGAATACCTTTGCCAGATCACCCAATTAAAGTTCCTATTTATTTGTATGCTCGCATTGGGATAGTACTGACCATCAATCCCATAAACACAATTGGTTAAACAGACAGTATCGCCACGATCAGAGCAGACTTTCTACAAACGGGGCCATGGAATTGGTGTCCTAGTTTAAGACGAACATAGTGACTACAAATTACTGGCTCATTTATGCAGCAGCAACGCGAATATGACCTCATCATGTGAGTATTATTTTCAGTCACTGAGTTAAACTAGAACTTGAACTCTGATTCCATGCCCTGTTGATCGTGAAGATATTGCCACCTTTAAACAATAACTTTAACATTACTATTTATGAAAATGTATTTTCAACAGTTAATGACACATAAATACATATACATGTAACAATCAGAAGATCATATTTCAGTATTGTTTGTTTCTTTTTATTTTACAGTTATCCTTCAAATTACATTGTGCTGTCTCTTCCCTATAAGTATTGTTTTAAAAAACTGAACCAAACATTTAAATATTATAACACTTGATCGAATTTGTCATTGTATTGTACAAGACCTGCACACACCACCTCGGGGCCAAAAATGTGTAATGATAAAGCTGTGATGATACAGTATTTAATTCCACCACAACCTATAATTAGCGTAACAGCTCTGTATTCGTCCAAAGAACAAACACCTAATGTCGTACAGATCGTTAATTGTCAAAAAATATTTACAAAAAGGTGACCCCCACTTTGACCTTTACGTCCTGTCCAAACCGGAAGTCAAAGTTTAATATTTAAAACAATCATATCTCAACAACCACAAGAGGTAAATTCACAATTTTTGTACCATTGTACAGATCGTTAATTGTCAAAAAATATTTACAAAAGATGACCCCAATTTGACCTTACATCCTGTCCAAACCGGAAGTCAAAGTTTAATATTTAAAAAAATTATATCTCAACAAGCACAAGAGGTAAATTCACAATTTTTGTACCATTGTACAGATCATTGATTGGCAAAAATATTTACTAAAAGATGACCCTAATTTGACCTTACTTCCTGTCCAAACCGGAAGTCAAAGTTTAATATTAACAAAAATCATCCACAAGAGGTATAACTTCACAATCTTTGCACCAAGGTACAGATCGTTAATTGTCAACAAATATTGGAACAAAGTTGACCCCAATTTGACCTTTACTTCCTCCCGAACACCTAGTGTTTGTTCAAACAAACACTTAAGCTCTAGTTAGGTGTTCGGGTATGTACCCGAAACACCTATTGTTTTTGTTCGTTTTTTTTTTCTTTTCTTTTTTTCTTCTCCTTCTTCTTCTTCTTCTTCTTCTCCCCATCGATTGTCTACAAAAAAACATATACTTGCAAACTTCACATGAACTTGAAACTTCGCATAATACTTAGAACTTAACACGTAGGTGAAACAAAATTTGTGACGTCATGATTAGGTCATCAGATATCGAATTACGATAAATCAAAGTTTAATATTTAAAAAAATCATATCTCAACAACCACAAGAGGTAAATTCACAATTTTTGTACCATTGTACAGATCGTTAATTGTCAAAAAATATTTACAAAAAGGTGACCCCAATTTTGACCTTACTTCCTGTCCAAACCGGAAGTCAAAATTTAATATAAAAAAAAAATCATATCTCAACAACCACAACAGGTAAATTCACAGTTTTTGCACCATTGTACAGATCGTTAATTGTCAAAATATATTTACAGAAAGATGACCCCAATTTGACCTTACTTCCTGTCCAAACCGGAAGTCCAAGTTTAATATTCAAAAAATTCATATCTCAACAACCACAAGAGGTAAATTCACAATTTTTGTACCATTGTACAGATCGTTAATTGTCAAAAAATATTTACAAAAGGATGACCCCAATTTGACCTTACTTCCTGTCCAAACCGGAAGTCAAATTTTAATATTAAAAAAAATCCTAGCTCAACAACCACAAGAGGTAAATTGCAATTTTTTGCGCCATTGTATAGATTGTTAATTATCGAAACATGTTTACACAAAGATGACCCCAATTTGACCTTACTTCCTGTCCAAACCGGGAGTCAAATTTTAATATTAAAAAAATCATATATCAACAACCACAACAGGTAAATTCACAGTTTTTGCACCATTGTACAGATTGTTATTTGTCAAAAATATTTACAAAAACATTCTGACGTCATCATCACTACCCTGACAAAATCCGAACACCTATGTGTTTGTCATACGACAAACACTTAAGTCTATTTTTATTTATTTTTTCTTCTTCTTTTCCGGATAGATTGTCTACAAAAAATACATACTTGCAAACTTCACATGAACTTCAAACTTGGCATATACTTAGAATATAACACGTAGATGAAACTAGAGTTGTAACGTCATGATTAGGTCATCAGATATCGATTTTCGATGGATCAAACTAATATCTAAAACGTTTCACTTACGTTTCACCTCTGTTGGTGAATCTAAATCAGCTCTGGTCGTGCTCATTATGTATGCATGTTTAAGGAATTGAACATTTACGCTTCGGAAATGCAATTGACTCGGCTATCGTGACCCCTGAAAAAATTGTGTTTCTGATCAATTCGTTTCGCATAATGTATTATGTGATTGACTAAAATCCTTTTTATTTTTTTTATTTTTATGTCAGCATAATCTATTTATTCTGAAAAAGGTCACTTTATTAATAGCTCTTTTCGAGGTCGTTGAATCGATTAACTGCCACATGTTTCAACAGTTGGGTGCATGCAGACCTGCGGTAAAAACCTTCCACAAAAGCGAGTTTTTCACTATTTTCTGAATTTTTCCTATCACCAGTGGATGTTTCATCGTTGAAAACAGACATTATTATGCACACTTAATTGGAGGTAAGTCTGGGCAATGACAAATTTACGAGAATCTTTGATTTAAAAATAAGCATTTTAACCGGCTTCAGACATGTCAGATGCGTTGTAACGCGTTGGTTGATGCATACAGCATGCATAGGTTGATGACAGTCAGTCAGTAATGTGTACGGTATGGGCGCCAGTGAATGGTACTAGTGTAATAATATCATGTTAGCTCTGTGAAATTAAATAATTGATTAATTTAAACAAACAAATAAATAGTCTGAACAGTGAACAACAATGTTTAAGGGCTGAAAACATTAAAAACATTAGTACAGCTGGACATGTCTACCAATGTCATGCATGTATTAATACATGCAGGTACTTTGTAAATTATGTATGTCGCAATATTCTCAGACAAGTCAGAGTTTATTAGCAAAGGTACATTTTAAATAATTTTGGTTGACACTAATAATATTTACAACAACAATCATGACATTTAGGGAAAACTTGTAGCTTTGCATGGTGAAGAAGATAAGTAAGACTAATTGCAGTGACACCATGTGGAATACGCTAGTGAGTAGTAATTAGTTCTGAAAAGAAGTAGAGGTTACAACTTGACATTTTGATCAGTATGCTCTGATCGTCCTCAGGATTTACTACTCAATAGAGAATTTCACATGGTGTCACCGTAATTAGTCTTGCTTAATCATGAAATTTAACAAGTATCATTTATGATACTTTTCAGAATTGTGATCACATGAAATCATGAAATGGTTTTGAATACAACAAAATAAAACATGCTTATTTTGAGTTTAATTTTCTTTTCACAGCTAATCTTCCTAGATGGAACTCCCTCAATTCTGATGTGGCGATGGTTTGATCACTGTATGGGAACATTGCAAACAGTAGGATTAGCTGCAAAGGTAAGAGTTATGTCATATTAGGAAACAGTCCGGCAATGGGTTAGAAATGAACAGACTTTACAGATACTTTATTGTTTTAAGTAGCAAACTCTTTGTGTATGTGTAAAACCGTACCATGAAATTGCTGTAAAGGGAAGTTACAACAACGGTAAATCTAAAACCCTATAAATCAATCATCCTGAGAAATCATTTGGTTTTCATGTTAGAGAAAAGAGGAATCGTTGTCAAAAACGGAAAAAACATGTAACAGTTTTTGTTTATATTTTTTACAAGGATGTGTTAACTACCACATACCAATGTTGTACATTCCCTTTATTTTTATATTGCATTTTTAGATACATGGACCCCAAAATGTAAGTAAATAAGGCCCTGAACTATTTGACCGATGAAAGATTTTCTAGAGATTTGATGTAACAATGAAAAACCACAAATAATACACGAGGTAGTGCATCCCATGTGTATGTATGTACATATGTGTAAAACAATGTTTTTTTCTTATTTTTGACAGATCTTTATGCATGCCCTTATTCCTTATTCGATGGTAATATTAAATATTTGTGATGTTGTTTGGTAATCATATTTTAAAGGGAATAGAGTTAATTAATTGAAAAATGTTTATAAATTCATTTAAGATTGTGTTGATTAAAGTCGATCTGCTCTCAGAGATGGCATTCTTGATTTTCTCTCAACTTGGATTAATTGATGACCGCCTTGGCTTTGCCAACTTTTATAAGCATATAAAACATGACAGGTCACTGTTTCAGTTCTTTCATTCCTCATCATAAGCAATTATCATTGTTTTTAAAGAAAAGTCGATGACAACTCTTATGAAATACATATGAAACCCTTGAACAGATTACAACTGATCCCCAAAAATACAGTTAAGCACATTATCGAAATTCACAAAGTGACAACAAATGTGACATTACATATATAATCTATGCTGATCATCAACAGTTCAGTTTTAATGCGTTTTATTCAGATGACTACTGTCCTTTCTTGTACTTTAGTCCACCTAAACTAAAGTCATTGAAATGTGTCATTATTAGCCATGTTTCCATCTTACTTAAAAAGGCATGATAATTTATGCTAAATACAGCATATAGAGACCATGTACATGCATGTCTTGATGATTTTGTAGCTTTAAGTGGACATATTAAAAGGCAAATAATATTTAAAATTCTTATAATGTATCCAGTGCTGATTGTGTGGCTTCAAGAGGACATCATGTAAAGATGAATTACATTTTCTGAAAGGAAACAAAATACAGTGTTATCATACACTATTCAAAAGTATTCCATACCTCTCTGTAAGTTTGTTTGGATACGGATTTATAAAGTACCGCGATTGGAATAAACTCTTACAAAAGCCATAACCAAAAAGTCCCCCATGAACAAAATCACAAATTTTAAACAATAGATGACAAATGACGCAAATATGAATATTTTTAAATTTTTCCTATTTAAAGTTAGTTAGATAAGATTCACCTATACTAAACAACCTGAACACCTAGTGTTTGTAATCAAACAAACACTAAATTTCTATTTAAAAAAAAAAAATTTTGCCAACAGGGAAAATACGTGATACATTGTCCACGCGTTGACCAAAATTTCCCACATATAATATGGTGGGTAATATAGGCCTCACAAATCGGGCAAACGTTCACACCCCTGTGAAAAAAGGTCATTTAAAACACAGCTCGGCAGACACGACGCGCGCGGAGACCAGAAACCAGAGACGTTTTATTTTAGCCTTACATACCTTTGTAATCATTTACGTCATGTGCCATGTCGACTTACCAGAATTTTCAGAGTTTGCGGGGGGGGGGGGGGGAGGGATAGACAAACAAACATTTCGGTAACATTTACCGATCACACAAAGCACAAACGAACCGACAAAATTTGTCATTAAAAGGCAATTATAAATTGCATGGCATACACAAAATAAATGGGAGTAAACACTCAACGAGGGGGTAGGCGTGAGAAATGTTGAGCACAGGGTACGAGTGAACAATTCCCCCACCCCTCAATTTGAACATTTATGGTTTCAGGAATGATTTATGAGCCTGATGAGCAGGGGAAATAAAGTCATGCGCCTTGAGCACCAGTTTGGTATCGCCTTCCATAGAAATAATAGCGCCCTCCGGGACAAGGAGTTGTTATTAAAAATGTTACCGTATTCAATATCCATATGTCGCGCATCATGCAGTAATCGTGTATTAAAGTACCTGATAAATCGTTTGCAGAGCGGGTGTCTTCGATTACCGTCTGCGCCCAATTTAGGAACTTGGCTTTTCGCCGGAACTGGCTCCGGCAATGCTTGGGGACTGCCTCGTTTCTGCCCTAAAGGTGCAGGGCCTCCTTGGCTAGAAATTGGGACAGTGGAGGAAATATCGGTGAGCCGGAACGCCAGACCAGAAGGGCCCTAATGGAAGCCGGTAAAGGGACCCTATACGACTTTAAAGTCTATGCCTTTAAAGCGCCGGTAGGGATCAATTCCGATAAATTGCTTCTCCTGAATGCCTGGTATTCGCCGAGTAACTCTTTTGTTTAAATATTATTATCTTACGATTGTGGGAGCGGGGAGGGAGGGGGACGTTATAGATTAGCAGCCACGATCTTCCTCCCACTGACATCACGCCCCACCCTCTCCGACCTATAAATCCCTATACGTTTGTTTAAAAATATAAAGTAGTTTGATTTTAGTTTGATTTTAGGTCTTTGGGTTACTGCCCAAACACCTCTTTTTATTTTATTTTTATTTTTTAAATACGCAAAAAAGGAAACGTGAATTTCGAATTGTTTTTACTCAACGTAAGTTTTGTGCTATACACTGTCGGGAGTTTTTTTAAATTGGGTATGGAGAAACATTTATTATTGGATAGAGGGCGCTATGATGGAAAAGATGTGACGTCTCGAGCTCCGCAAAAATCCGAGTAAATAATTCTTTGTAGCTGTAATTTTGTCCCAAGCAAAAGAAATATGATCAAGCTCAAGATGTTTAGGCCTATTGACGATTTTCAAATTAAACAGGTCACTCATGCCAAATTTATTGGAGCTCGTATCGATCAAAACCTCGCATGGAACAAACATATTGATGCCGATGCTGTAAAAATTGGTGTTATTCGAAGAGTATAATTATTCGAAGGATATTGTAACGGTCGGGTCCAACCCTGCCGCTCTTATCACTACAAAACGGGCGTATCTCAACAACCCGCTTAAACAGAACGCGGAAGTCTGATGTGTGATGTACGAGTCTACAATCTGGGCTTGAGGTTGTAAGTGAAGATGGTGTATGATGGTGGAGAGGATGATGATGATGATGAGTTTTACAGAGTCAAGAATGAGGACTGACAAGATGATGACAAGACGGACGACTAAACCTGATAATAAAGGTTACACTGAAAACAACTTAAGGGTTTACTTTCAATTCAACCGTGCTTCTTTATTAACTCTCTTCAATGTCTTCCATTTATTAGTTCTCTTAAATTTCTTCCATTTAATTAATGGGGATTCTATCTAACTTGATGCAGGGTCCCTACTAAATCAGTAATTCAAGGATCACACACAGTGACGGATTATGCATGACCGATCAATCAAGGACTTGTAGCATGTCTATGGTTGACGATGAATAGCAATAACATGTACGCACATTACTTGTACATGTATGGGCGGCGGCCGCATACACACAGTAGTAACGCACGGCGCCTTTACTATTTCACCGGGTCAGTCCAAGTCACGAACTGGGCAATGAGTAGACTTGGTTCCAAGTCTGTGATCGTGGTTTTTTGTCTGCCTGAAGCCAATACAGTATCGCATTAAATAGCGCCCTCTTGTGTATTAACCTCCGACATTAACCTTCGATCACAGACTTGGGAATGTTGTTCGTCGGTTTGTACACACCCTATTGCGAATTAGTCCAAAAGTGGACGGAACAATCTGATTGGTCGGAAAGCCTTCATAACATGAATATTCAAACTAAACCTTCTACATGCAGTTGGAGGAGATGTACTCAACGATTCCATTTAAACTGTAGGTAAGACGTTTTTTGTAGAGAAGGAATTCTGTATTTTATTTTGTGCTTTTTACAACTCTAAGATTTCATTAAATTTACCTATCATTTCAAATACTATTTACGTACCAAGCACTATACAAATTTAATATCGAATGAATATTACAGAAAGAATTTTAAGCGAGTGTAACCTGTTAGTAATAGACGCTGCCTACAAGGTTTTTGTGGCCTCTTGATTGGCCATTATTATGTAAATTTTAGCTATGAAACATGAATATCCCACAAACACAAGAGGGTCAAGTCTGATATCGCGAGTTAGGGCTGTGATAGCCAGTAGGGGTAAACGGCGTTTTGCGTGGCTGATGTGCTGGTAGACAAAAAATAACCGCGATCTCAGACTTGAAATCAAGTCTAGGCAATGAGCTGCTAGCTGCGCTGCGCGCCTTTTATAGATTTCTGCAGCTCGCAATTTACAATGTGCGCATGGGCTTGCGACCAAAAGTGATTGGTCAAACTAGTAAACATTGCGCGTGCGACCAAAAGTAATTGGTTAAACTAGTAAACAAGATGTGCGTGCCACCAAAAGTGATTGGCGCTTCACAGCTTGATCATGCATATTCAATCCACTGTCTAAAATTAACATTAATTAACTCATTGATAAAGTTTACGTAAAGCTTCTCTACTGCAAGGTCAAAGTGTATGTCTTCATGTACAAAATATAATACATTCTCACAGATACGAACTTGCTGTGTGTGTAAACGCTGTCACTACACAAAACAAGTACTTTACATTGGCAAAACTTAACGTTGCATAAATCATTAATGTTGACTTGCATTCTCTCATTAACATTAAATCTGGAAGTGTTCTTTAGAAATTGTAGCTCCTCAATCCTGTTTGTTAACCTTTATCTAAATAAACAAGGAATACGTTAAATGCTCGCTGACAACAAAGGTAATTCTAGAGTAATTCTTAACAAAAGGATTGTTAACAGTTACATCAAATAATGCTATTCCAAAGACTTTACATGTTTAAGTACTGGTGTAAGGCTACTGAGGCTCTAATAAATTTAGATTTAAAATTAACACAGTATAGCTTAAGTTTAACTCTTGTTCTGTTAGATTTGCTTCTGGAGAAAAGTGATTTTCGCCACACTATAGTATTCCCCATAGTTATCTGCTTACATTGTACAATATTGTTCTGCCTTACATTTCCTACTGCAACATTGCCTGGGCTAATACTTACTCGACCAACGGTTTTATCATCAAATTATGCTGGGCTAAAGTACACTGACTCATGATTGCTTTAGGAAATATAATGTTTTTGATGTTTCCCAAATAAATTACATGCAAGTTGCCATGTTTTATGTATAATTACAATAATAACTAGAGCTTAAGTGTTTGTTAGAACAAACACACGGTGTTCGAGTCAACTTCCGGTTCAATCAAATTATCATCGATGATGTCAATATCATATTGTGCAAGGGTTTATCATCTTTTATAATAACAATATCAATTTCATATTCAAAAGACATATAAATTTTGCGTTAGAATGTGTTGAATTTGAACTTATGAATTATGACCTCCTCATGATTATCAAAAAATAACAAATTTGTCAACTTATACATCAAATTGAAGCTATGTGATATGACCTTTAAAAATTTGTAAAAAATCGTTACTTCGTGTGCCACTAATTGGACCATTGGCAAGCATTTATGGTAACTCATTTCACAAGAATTACAAGCTATTAATGTAAGGAATTCAATTGTGTTTTTTGTTTTCTAATAGGTCATTTAGTTCTTGAGATATTGGCTGTTGAACTTGGAAATGTTGTGAGATTTAAGCAATACATTAGAAATTAACAAGTGTGACTTGGAACACAATGTTTTTTATTTTAAATATTGACACTAGCCCAACACATGCTTTTCAAAAACCATGCTAGATGATAAATCAACATTAAAAATCACTCATATGAAAATAGTTTGCCAGGGTTGTAGGCAGCCAGATCAACCTATTCAGAGTTATTATGGGCATAAAGTCACAAAGTTGATTTAGGATAGAAGGGACTACATGTATAGTAATTGGATTAAACTTGGCAGCAAATTCAAAGAGCAGGAAGTGTGGGTTAAATTGTTTGGGGGAGCTGGGGGTTACTGAAGACACTGAAGCATGGAAGAGCATATAAATATTTCCCCTTTCCTTGTTTTTCCAACTTTACCAAGGAAAAGTTTCCCTGTGAGAGAAGAGTCTTTACACTCCTGAGATTTCCATTTCCATGTTGTGATTAATTTTTCCCTACATGGAACATAATAGAAAGTTAGCTATTAATTGTGCATTTCATCCATGTTCACGTATCAGGTACCAAAGAGTCTACTCAAAGCACAGCCGTATAGTGGTTGGGTGAAGAAGAAACAATACAGCTTATGTCAAATAGCTGATGTCTGCAGTCTTCAAAGCTTGTATGGATATCAGCTAATTAGCCTTTCATTAGAAAACAAGCTTATAACTACTACATGATAAAGTTGGAAGAAAGCTTGCATCCGTGCTTTCCATCTTCCCCTGCCCCGCAGAAGAGTTGTCAAAGAGTAAATAAATTCCCAATTCAAACAAAATTAAATGTAATTATATCCAATGGATCAAATCTGATAATTGCTTGCCTTTTCATTTTGTTTATGGAAAAACCTTTCAATTCTAGATTTAAATGAAGCCAACATTGGTATTTATGTCCTGGTATTAAGTCTTGTACAGAAATAAATTTAATTGATGGACTGCATGTTTATATACTGAGAGTGATCTTTATTTATAATATACTTCACTTTCAGGTTAAGTTTATAACAAAAATATAATGATAAATTGACAATGATAGTGACACTGTAATCAAGCATCTCCTTATTGTGACATGCTTAAAAATTGTCTTTGTTTTCACCTAATCTGCAAATAATTAAAAAATAATTTATAAAATTTGAAAACAAATTCTACATTGATTTTTACATTTTCAAGATTGTACACATGATTGGCAAAATGTCTGTAGCTGCATCCATACTACAGAATTACAACCTAAAAGATCAGATGCCATTTTGTACATACATTTTTAGACATTGAAATAATCTAAGAGTTGTATGGGTGCTTGTAAATTGCTAATAAAACAATGAAATACATATATTTATTTTAACTGTCTGTTGGGTTTCATGACTTGACTTTTGTGGTTCCTCATTTCCTCCCCACAATCAATTGAAACCACTTTGTTGACCTGTTTAACCTATTTGTAACCAATCTAGAAATGAATGTTCATGGTCTTACACATGTAACAAGTGAAATGACTTCAGTGTAAATGAACCCAACCATGATCCTTTGTTGACAAGAAAACAGAAACAATCTGCATTTATAATAAATGTACGCTCTGTATGTACGATTTAGTGACAGTTCAGAATGGGTGACATTCAGGGTTGTCATTGGAATCGGTAATTTTGGAATAAAATGTCTGCCCCCTCCCCCCAAGTTCTTGGTGATGGCATGTACTGTCACTGGTTAAGAACCAACACATTTGTTTTCTAAAATTCTTTGGTCTATCATTGCAGCACTTTAGAATCTAAGAACTAGGGAAGGGGAGGGGCAAACAAGCAATACAAATATAAGGGACCCAAATTACCAATTCCATTGACTGATGACTGGTGCTTCATTATGTCGAAAATCACACCCAGCATCAATTCTGCATAGCTGAAGTTGCAAGATGTTTCTGTCCTCTTTTTAAAAAAGATTTAAGATTGAAAATAGGAGTAAGGGCTTAGATTTAAATAAATGTTGTTTAACTGACATGGATTGGAAAGGTGGTTATCAGATACACCCCTTCTCTTGGACTGAAATGCCAGTACTGCTATAGCCAAAAATAATAACAAATTGTACTAAACCTTAATTTTTGTAATAAACAACCATTAAAACTAAATGAAATGTTCATCATTGGTATTTGATAATGAACATTCACTTCAACCCTGTAACACGTTAACATTAGATCTCTTGAAAAATGTATGTCAAAATCTGTGAAAATTTATTAAAAATAGGTGCCCCCCCCTCGTGTTTCATAAAGTTGTGTCATGGTAACTTCTTGAATTTTTCAATAATTTTTTTATAATTTTTTTTTGTTTCTCCAGGATTTGGATAAATTAATTTGGTCATTAGGCATGTGTCCCAACCAAATAAAAATGTTTGATAATATAAGAATCTAAACCAAAATAGAAGCTTCACTTTCACCATTTTTCCTGTCAAATATGTACAGTATGTAATCAGGGGTTTCACATAATTGCCAGGGGACATTGTCATGATTGTGTTCATTATAATATGTACACGTGTACATCATGTTAATTCATTGTTATGTCTACCGATAGCAATGCAAATTAATATTGATCATGATTAAGATACTCACCCAGAATCCACCATGTCCAGGTAGATGCTGCTAAGCACCGGTTTGTTCAGTCTATGCCTTTCTCCATAGTTGATCGATGGTCTATCAAGCCTAGTAATAAGCATTTTTCCTCATTTTGGCCTAGTGGTACTGGTAGTCATGTACCTTGACTCCCCACAATATTCATGACCGATGCAAAACAACAACACTGAGGACCCACACGAAATATAACTTCTTTGGCAAGCATCAAAACGCGAAACTAAATAGGTTTTTCTACAAATGTCTGTTCGTGCTAACAGTGTATGACTGTTAAGAATAATGTTATTTGTTCTACTTACAAAGATACTGTGACACAAAACCATGCAACAAAGACAGTTCAATGATGGGATTGCACCGACGCGTCGCGACATGATATCCGCTGCAGCGCGAAGTGACTGTGTATGATTTTCGGATACAGCGCGATGTGACACATTGCAGTTTCCCGGCTGCGAAATTGACACCAATTGAAAATACTAATGCACAGTGGTAACACGAAGGATTCAAAAAAATGCGTGGTGCGTCAATTGGGAAAAGTGTAAGCTTTTTGTTAATTTTCGTTTCGTCGTCTGCTTTTTTGTTTTAGTTCGAAAAATGCCTCGAAAAACATCATTCCGGTGATAGAAAAATGGCATCAAGTTGATTTTGTTTCGTCAGCTTGTTATGTTCTGTTCATGTGTTAAGTTTGAAGGCTGTATATGCTTAGCAAGGATGCCTTTGTTACCGGACAATCGCCACTGAGAAGAAGTATAAAAAAAAAAAAAAAACAGTACAAAAACAATAGGTGTTCGCGCTGCGCGCTCGAACACCTAATAATCTCAGCCTTTTTTCAATAACCTCTTTACCACTTAATAGGCCTACCACATACATAATAGTCTACTCGTTGCCCAAAGAAATACGCACTGATTAAATGTAAAACTTCAACTCTTCAGTATAGTCTTCGCCACAGGTGAACTTTGGAATAGGCTGCCACGTTATATTTCTGAAGCTAATTCACTGGCCACTTTCAAATACGAATATTACCTGTCAGAAAATTGATTTGTCTTTCCCCTCAGTGTGGCCTTTACATGTGATTGCTTCTTTCTGATTTGTTTTCTTTTAATGTTTAACGTGCATTTTGGAACATTTTGGGAGTGGCGGGGGGTTCTCCCTAAAGAAAATGCCTTGGCTACAGCCATGTAAGAGATAAGTGCACATCACCAATAATATATCGACAGTTTCATTGTAAACCGACAAAGTTTGAGAATATTGAAGTGTAAGACGGGAGTAAGGAGGCGGCAATTGCGAAGCCAAGGGGCTCTCTTAGCGAGTAGCAATCCATCCGCAATGAAACGTTTTACTAGACAAAGGAAAAACGAAAGCTTTAAAATCACACATTTCACATTTCTCAATAGTCGTGAGTAGTATGTGTGCAGCAAATCAGTCCTCTTTGAGGAGGAGGTGGAGGTGGGATTGAGGTGGGATTGAGGTGGGATTTCCCACCTCCACCTACTCCTCAAAGAGGACTGATTTGCTGCACACATAGTTGGAGACATTACGTCTGGGCGCGCGCGTGAGACACGTCTGGGCGCGCGCGTGAGGTGTGCTCCTCCTCCTCAATCCACAAGGAGGGAGTAGTGCAAGCGCAGCATGCATATTGATGATTTCGGCGTCTGGGCGCGCGCGCGTGAGACACGTCTGGGCGCGCGCGTGAGGTGTGCTCCTCCTCCTCAATCCACAAACTGCACACCACCT
This sequence comes from Zoroaster sp. YZ-2022, assembly GCA_029582265.1. NCBI lineage: Eukaryota > Metazoa > Echinodermata > Asteroidea > Forcipulatida > Zoroasteridae > Zoroaster > Zoroaster sp. YZ-2022. The sequence continues at coordinate 32,823,740 of CM055820.1, forward strand.
CGGTGTGCAGTTTGTGTGGTGGAGGAGTAGTGCGCAAGCGCAGCATGCATATTGATGATTTCGGGCAAGTTGAGACATAATGACACAAAAAATATAAACACAAAGAACACATTCAACTCTTTTTATTATTTTTATTCGCTTTTTTTTTAAATTCACGTAACAATGAATGGATTACCGATACAAATCACTATATAAAGAAAACTCAAAAATTATTATAACTCAAAGTATTAATAATTCCCCAAGAAAAATACACATTAAACAAGAATCCCTATATAAAAACAATGTAAATCAAATATCTATTGGACTTAGCTTGTCAATTTTGTACACGTTATATGGTGATTTTGGGGCGAGGAAATGATGAGGGATGTATAGGACTAGGGAAATCAATAGATAGTCAAGTGAATTATAAGGAATATAACAGAATTAAAAGAAAGTCAACTCACACTGAATTTTACAGGGATTAAGAGTCTACACTCCTTGCAATAAGTGTAACACGATAGATTTACACATCTCACTCGTTCATACCGAGCACATGGGACGAAGTGTTTTGGATTATATTTCCGCTTCAATGAACTGCTCAGGAACTTGGAATTTCGTTGCGTGTACTGTCAACGAAACCGTAAATGAAGTCGGATATTAGGGCTCATAATACAGTTGTCTAACACATCAAACAACGGCCCGCTTTAGAATGTCAGGCCTGTAGTTCACAATACACTGTCTATTTAAAGATGAATAGAAAGTCACCCAAGTTTAGAACCCATGCAGAGGCACTCATTTTCTTCGAAATTAAGTTGTCGCTGCCCTTGATGTAACAGTAATAGTGTAAAATAACCATAAGTGATTACTGTAAGACTAACAGAGGTGGTTATTTTATAGATTTTTTATTCCTACCAAAACACTATTATAGATGTTTTTGTTTTTAATACAGTAGTCTTTTCTGAAACATCTGGTCTTTCATTATCACTCTTCCTCGTTCTCTTCATCCTCGTTCTCTTCATCCTCATTTAGTTGAAGTAGTAGTCCGTCAAATTTGGTATGGTGTTTAGGCATTACTCTGTTCAGAGCTTTGTTTACTTCCATGCCCTTTATTTACTTTTTTCTTCGAGATCTTCCGCAATATCCTGATGAGTCCCATTATCTTTCAGATGTAGGTAACTTGACAACAAATCCTTGTTTGTTGAAAAGATTCCTTGACTGCCCAAAGGGTTTTCCTATTAGCTTTTCCTTGGCTTGATCTTCACTCATACCCCCCGTTGACGTACTTTTCATATTTTCACACCACATCTCTTCAGTAGCCACTTTAGCCTCTTCCAACCAGTCTCGAAAAGTGGCATTGTCTTCCAGTTCAGAACTAGACTCATCCTCTTCCGATGATTCGTCATATTTCACCTCCGTATCGGATTCTGAATCATCTTCCTCGAAATCTTCGTCTTCATCCTGCGTAGATTCAGTTTCACAAGTTTTCTATTCCGAATCTTCAAATCTACGCTTTTAACATCGGGTTCAGAATTATCGATGTCAGAATTGTCAGATTGGATAGCTTTAATTTCAGAATCATCGTCAACTTCATCCATTCTAGATTTCTCTTCATTATGTACATGTTCTGCATGCCTCCGTAGGTTATATCTCCGTCCAAAGCTTTTGCCGCACTGGTGACAAGCATGGGGTTTGACAGCAGAAATAACATTCATGTTGAATCTCTGATGCTTAATCTCCGATTGACAAGAAACGGAAGAAATAGTTTATATATAGGCCTATAACTACTCATTTTGCTGCTCATTTGCTCATTTCGCTGCTCATTTGCTCATTTCGCTGCTCATTTGCTCATTTCGCTGCTCATTTGCTCATTTCGCTGCTCATTTGCTCATTTCGCTGCTCATTTGCTCATTTCGCTGCTCATTTGCTCATTTCGCTGCTCATTTGCTCATTTCGCTGCTCATTTGCTCATTTTGCTGCTCATTTGCTCATTTTGCTGCTCATTTCGCTGCTCATTTCGCTGCTCATTTGCTCATTTCGCTGCTCATTTACTCATTTCGCTGCTCATTTGCTCATTTTGCTGCTCATTTGCTCATTTCGCTGCTCATTTGCTCATTTTGCTGCTCATTTGCTCATTTCGCTGCTCATTTGCTCATTTCGCTGCTCATTTACTCATTTCGCTACTCATTTGCTCATTTCGCTGCTCATTTGCTCATTTCGCTGCTCATTTGCTCATTTCGCTGCTCATTTGCTCATTTCGCTGCTCATTTGCTCATTTGCTCATTTCGCTGCTCATTTGCTCATTTTGCTTGCAAATGACCAGCGAAATGAGTTCTCAAACTATATATAAACTATTTCTTCCGTTTCTTGTCAATCGGAGATTAAGCATCAGAAATTCAACATGAATGTTATTTCTGCTGTAAAACCGCATGCAGAACATGTACATAATGAAGAGAAATCTAAAATGGATGAAGTTGACGATGATTCTGAAATTAAAGCTATCCAATCTGACAATTCTGACATCGATAATTCTGAACCCGATGTTAAAAAGCGTAGATTTGAAGATTCGGAAATAGAAACTTGTGAAACTGAATCTACGCAGGATGCAGACGAAGATTTCGAGGAAGATGATTCAGAATCCGATACGGAGGTGAAATATGACGAATCATCGGAAGAGGATGAGTCTAGTTCTGAACTGGAAGACAATGCCACTTTTCGAGACTGGTTGGAAGAGGCTAAAGTGGCTACTGAAGAGATGTGGTGTGAAAAATATGAAAAGTACGTCAACGGGGGTATGAGTGAAGATCAAGCCAAGGAAAAAGCCAATAGGAAAACCCTTTGGGCAGTCAAGCGAATCTTTTTCAACAAATACAAGGATTTTTTGTCAAGTTACCTACATCTGAAAGATAATGGGACTCATCAGGATATTGCGGAAGATCTCGAAGAAAAAGTAAATAAAGGCATGGAAGTAAACAAAGCTCTGAACAGAGTAATGCCTAAACACCATACCAAATTTGACGGACTACTACTTCAACTAAATGAGGATGAAGAGAACGAGGATGAAGAGAACGAGGATGAAGAGAACGAGGAAGAGTGATAATGAAAGACCAGATGTTTCAGAAAGACTACTGTAATTAAAAAAAAACAAACCCATCTATAATAGTGTTTTTTGGTAGGAATAAAAAATCTATAAAATAACCACCTCTGTTAGTCTTACAGTAATCCTTTATGGTTATTTTACACTATTACGTTACATCAAGGGCAGCGACAACTTAATTTCGAAGAAAATGAGTGCCTCTGCATGGGTTCTAAACTTCTGGGTGACTTTCTATTCATCTTTAAATAGACAGTGTATTGTGAACTACAGGCCTGACATTCTAAAGCGGGCCGTTGTTTGATGTAAGTTAGACAACTGTATTATGAGCCTAATATCCGACTTCATTTACGGTTTTCGTTGACAGTACGCAACGAAATTCCAAGTTCCTGAGCAGTTCATTGAAGCGGAAATATAATCCAAAACACTTCGTCCCATGTGCTCGGTATGAACGAGTGAGATGTGTAAATCTATCGTGTTACATTTATTGCAAGGAGTGTGAACTCTTAATCCCTGTAAAATTCAGTGTGAGTTGACTTTCTTTTAATTCTGTTATATTCTATAATTCACTTGACTATCTATTGATTTCTAGTCCTATACATCCTCATCATTTCCTCTCCCCAAAATCACCATATAACGTGTACAAAATTGACAAGCTAAGTCCAATAGATATTTGATTTACATTGTTTTATATAGGGATTCTTGTTTAATGTGCATTTTCTTGGGAATTATTAATACTTTAAGTTATAATAATTTTTGAGTTTTCTTTTATATAGTGATTTGTATCGGTAATCCATTCATTGTTACGTGAATTTAAAAAAAGCGAATAAAAATAATAAAAAGAGTTGAATGTGTTCTTTTGTGTTTATATTTTTGTGTCATTATGTCTCAACTTGCCCGAAATCATCAATATGCATGCTGCGCTTGCACACTACTCCCTCCACCACACAAACTGCACACCGGAGGTGGTGTGCAGTTTGTGGATTGAGGAGGAGGAGCACACCTCCACGCGCGCGCCCAGACGTGTCTCACGCGCGCGCGCCCAGACGCCGAAATCATCAATATGCATGCTGCGCTTGCGCACTACTCCCTCCTTTGTGGATTGAGGAGGAGCACACCTCCACGCGCGCGCCCAGACGTGTCTCACGCGCGCGCGCCCAGACGTGTATCAACCTATGTGCAGTAAATCAGTCCTCTTTGTGGAGGAGGTGGAGTGCCACCTCAATCCCACCTCAATCCCACCTCAATCCCACCTCCACCTCCTCCTCAAAGAGGACTGATTTGCTGCACACATACTACTGTCGTGGGTCGAGTTTTCAGTAAATATCGACTGGAATTCATAGTTATGGTTGGTCCCGTCATAAATTAATTTTGCCCTTTTTAAAACCAAGTTTATCTGATCCAAACTGTTCACCAAAGATATATGGTTAGCAACATTTTCCGCCTAGCATCAGCTCAATGAAATTGACACCTGATCTGTTGTTGAATTACACTTGGGACGTTCACCAACATCATTCTGCCATGGAGAAAACTTCTAGGACAGGGAGTTGCATAATTTATAATGGGGATCTGTATCCACTGTTTATTATGCTGAAGGTTTATTTTTTCATTTCTATTTTTTCATTCCCGACGATCGAGTTGCCAGCTCATATTGCTCTTGAATTTGCCATCAACCTCCGCCAGGCTCCGTCGCGTACCCGACCATACCTGCCGCCAACCTCACGGTCACTCAAAACTTCCTTGGCTGTGGCAATGTTTCAAGGCAGCTGGACTGGTCTCTGTGAATGTTGGTAGCTGACCGAGAACAGTGGGGGTGACTACATCCCTCATCTGGGCATGTATGATTATAGTTGTACAAGTATACATTATGTGTACATTCTATCAGAACGATTCCGCTGGCAGACCAAGGCATTATGAGGTTCCTGTTTATACCAAGTTGTCACTGAGGGTTAGGCAGGGTCAGACAGGGCTATTCAGACAGGGCCGTGGTCAAAGTGGGTGTGGGGGCGGCAAATTGAGCTTTATTCGGCAAAATCGAGCCTCTGTTGTCAAATACTGCCACCGAATCAGGCCATCGAAGCAGGCTGGTATTTTACCTACCCTCACGCCCTCGTCCAGCGATTGTGAAGGTGTTCAATGTTTGAAAACTTAACAGACAGACATACTTAAGCCTCAAACGGACTTTAACGCCTCAAACGCATTGCTGAGGAACAGGCTGGTTTTCGGGCAGGACGAAACACCACTGAGCGGATCTTCAATCTCAGAATCTTGTGTGAGAAACATCTTCAACACCAACAAGACCTCTACATGTTTTCATTGACTTTAATAAGGCCTTCGACAGTGTATGGCACGCAGCCTTATGGGCAACAATGAGGAAGTACAACAGCAGTCCGAGTCATTGAGAACCTTTATGACAAGGCCACCAGTGCAGTCCTCATTAATAGCAGCACTGTAGGGACTTGTTTCAAATCAACGTTGGAGTTCGACTGGGCTGCCTACTCTCAACCACCCTCTTCAACATCTTTCTGGAAACGATTACAGGCGCGCTCACTGTCAGTATTGGAGGTAGGACTTTCACCAACCTTCGCTTTGCTGATGACATCCTTGGCTTAAGCAGGAGAAGAGAAATATGCTCCAAACATTTAAAAAGTTAGATTACAGAAACAAATTGAATCCAAGACAATCAATCAATCTAAACATGAGTTAAACAGTAACGTCAGGCAGTCAACAGTCATTTAGTCAATTTGTTCGTCTGGTTGGTTGGTTGGTTGGTCGGTCGGTCGGTCGGTCGGTCAACCAGTCATTCACTCAGTCAACAAAACTAATGGGTCAGCCGGCCAGTCAGTCAGCAAGCCAGCCAAATACTTAATACCAACAAAGCGAGCACAGAATACCCACCAAACATTTCAAGATTAAGCTCTAATTGTCTTGTACTGCAGGCTCGCGTACTTCATGAATTCAGAGGTGTGTTATTCAGCATCACCAGTAGGGCAATTCCATGGTTACTGGCATTACATTTTGAGGTTTTGGGCCTACTCTTAATGCCATAATATAGTGTTCACTCATCATTTTTTTTTCACATTAGGGGTTGCATTATACCCAGACATTTACTCAGCACAAAATAGTAATTTCAGAAATGGGTAAGTTGTACGCGACAGAAAACGCGACATTTTATGTAGGCCTATGTTAAAAAAATGTAACGTGACTAACCAGCATTTTCTGTTGTTTATCGTACATATAACAAATTTCTTAAATAATTTGTTTGGGTACATGTCCCTTTAATATTTATGATGGGGGCGGTAATGGCAATGTCCCCCAATAATTATCGCACCTAAAAAGCCCAACTCAGAGCACACAACTTATTGTCATTTGTATTTCTATTATAAAGACACCCCACATAAGCCTATTTAAACCTTCGTGATTATAGTGTATAGCACGTAACATTAAATCAAAAAGTAATGTTTTATTTGAATTGTTTTGGGGAATTATTGGTCGGGGATGTTTCATGGGGGATAGGTCATGGGTCCCCATTGTAACAAAAATTCGCCGCCACTAACAATTCCTCTCGCCTTTTCAGTCCAGACTTGTGACTGGGATCTTTTGAGGAGGATGAGGAGCCCTTTGCCTCCCAAAAGATCATTTTAAGGGAATGCAAGCTCGCCGCGCGTCTTTACTGCTTGATAATGACTGATGGCCTTAGCCACAGGCAATAAAGGAAGGACCGAGCGGAAGGCGAGGTTCTTTATCGCCCGTGGCCACCACCCCAGGGTCTTTATTCTGCTGTAATGCTATGGTCCCACAGGAATATTTCGATCTTTCTGCCGAAATATATTTCGATTCTTGTTTTTTTTGTTATTTTTAATAATTTCGTCAAAATCTCGTATAAATATCGACAAAATATCTTTTTTCCGTGAGAAATTTTTTTTGGGGGTATTTTCTCGACAATTTCGATTCATTTTCGATTTTATTTGGACGACTTTCGACTATTTAGATCATTTCGACTGGCATTTCGACAAATTTCGACTGTTTAGACTGTTTAGATTGATTTCGAATTTTTTTGGATTATTTTTCGATTTAAAAATAAATTTCGGACAAATGTTTCGATTTATGTCGACTGTTACGATTGTTTAGACTATTTAGACAGTTTAGATTTATTTCGACTGTTTTTCGAACGTTTAGACTGTTAAGACTATTTCGATTTCATTTTCGACAGTTTCGATAAAATTTCGAAAAAATTTCGATAAATTTCATCGAAACTTTATCGAAAAATATTGGTCAGGTTTAATAATTTTCGATTAATGATTTTTTTTTCCCGACAAATCTCGACAAATATCGACAGTTTCGATTTTTTTAGACTCTTTAGACTATTTCGACTTTTCTCGAAAATTTTTTGTAAAAAATCAAAAATCTTGACGAAACACGATTGAGAGAGTCGAAATCTCTGTGGGACCATAGCATAAAGACCGCGCGGAGAACATATGCCCATCTTTATTTCGTTTTCCAAATTTCAACATCCAGTCCCACTTGCATTGAAAAAGAGCCAGAAAGAATCTGACAAATCTAACGTTTGAGAACGGATGATATTCCAACTTGGCCCATGAGTCCGCACTCAAACTTCTGCACTCTGATTGGTTCATTCCTGTGTGGTGCATACTTACATAATTGGTGAATACTCGCATACTTGCTGGTTGGTTATTATCGCCAATGCATAGGCATCCGGTCTTTACCAGCCGTTAATACACCCCAAGTGGTCACGTTTCGTCCAATCAGATTATCTTAACCGTCATTTATGAACATTCAGTCATTTAAAATCACCACTTGGCTAAAAGATTAAACCTGCCACGGATATCAATTCAGAATCCACTATTAAGAATGACAGTATTTGAACTCGGCCTTGAGATTTTGTGCAATTTTAATGATCATGTGCTTAATATGTTTTCCAACAATGAATTTGACCAGACATGTCCACATTTTCGATAAGAAAATTTACGTCTAACTACAATTTGTAAAACGTTACTAAGTAAAAGCCTCCATAATGTGGGCGGATCTAGGGGGATGGCAAAATCTGATTTGATCACCTGACGACCAGGGCGCCAATTTCAAAGACATGCTAATTAGAACATTTGCTTAGCAAATATTTTAGATTTTTTGAAATAGACAACCAGCCTGTATTTTTTTGTATGAAAAATGTGCTGGTTACCATCTAAACTTGGCAGTGGCGTAACTGGGGTCCAATTTTCAGGCGGCACTTGGGGGTGCACCACTTTTTCTAGGGGGGACGGTCAATACTTGAACATTTTGTATCCTGCCCTCCATTGTTACGCCACTGAAAATTGCTAAGCAAAATTTTCTGTTAAGCGGAAATTGTCTGCTACGTATGAATCAAATAATTTTGGGGATAAATTGTCAGGAACTTTGATCTCCACATATACATCAAATTTTGTGAGAATAACCGATAAATAAAATGAAATGTAATGACTTACTATAAACATAACCCGCAAACATTAAAATAAATCAATCAATAATAATTACGTTGATAACTCCTTAAAATATGAGGTTTGATGGTGTTTTCCACAGACTGCTGAACGGCTTTTGCCTGTCACAGTTGGACACTGGGGACTCTTTTGTAAACAAGTGATATATTATGTGACATGGTCTAATCAGTGCTATGACATCATCACTTATAGGCCTATATTTAACATGAACATCATTACTGTAAGTTGTGACATCCACTGTAGTTTTATGCAAGTGTACTTATTTGACAATTTGATTGATTAAAGAACTCAAACTTGTGCAAAATCGCAGTTTCTGAAAACAAACCAAAATTGAGCAAATTATTTTCATTCCTTATAAATATTCCTAAGTTAGCAGTCCCTTGTAACACCAATAAAATGCAATCATATTAGCATCATCTCTCGGTATATACATAGCAAATACCGATACAAAATTACACTGCAAAAACTGTGGTGTTAAAACTACACCATTGGTGTTTATATTAGGCAACTCGCACAATATAAACACCATGGAAGAATAAAGTCGACACCACTAGTGTTATTTTAACACCTCAATTTTTGCAGGTACACTATTTCTACTGACTTTCTTGTCCATGGTTTCGCTACCCTGCAACGACTGGAGTGTTAAAATAACACTAGTGTGGTCAACTTTGTTCTGTCATGGGTGAGTTGACAAATATAAACACCATTGGTGTATTTTTAACACCCAGGTTCCTGCAGTGTTTAAGAGATTGTACACCATTGTTAAAATGTCTGTAGATGTATCTATACTTTATAAGAATGAAGATATATGTATAGAAACAAACCTGTGAAAGTATTCAGCTTAGTCCCTAGTGTTATTTACGAGTCAAGGGACGATGTGACCTTTCCACGTTACAACTGGGCAAACCAAACCGCTTGAGTTTTTCTCTGTGTGTGTTTGTTGTACATCATGTACCAGTGTTAACGAAGAGCTGTGGCCTCGCATCAAATTACGCTTTTCAGTGAAATTGTTGAAAAAAAAACCTTCCCGAGACAATGCCGGAGACTATGCTGTCGGCTGCACAAACCCCCGCAAACAACGAGAAAAGCCTTATCTTTTACAAAATCTCCTCGGGTCGAACTCCATTGAGAAAGGAGAAACACTGCCGGTGGTAGTGTTGGCGATTCGCAAAGTAAACTGGAGCAGAAACTGTGTCGAATTTGGTATTAAATGTATCGCGTAATTGGAATTATGTTTGAGTATCAATATGTACAACTATACACTGTAATCATCGCTAGGAGGAACTGCCCGGTCGACGACGACTAGTTTGCTTTTTCTGGACATCGGTATTCGCGCGCATCGTGTTTTGGTTTAAGTGTTAGGTCACATCGTCTATAAAAATGCAGTTAGAATTTTCTGTAAGCATTCTAATGTGGGAAATGTATAACGGTTGTGATCCTTTTCAAATTTGTAACACATGTCACGTTTTCTCAAAAGTTACAACATGTCAGACGAAGTCATTTCTCAGGATGTTTGGTATCATCACCAACTTCACGTTGTTAAAGGGACAGTATCGTCACGATCAGAGCAGACTTTCAACAGGGCATGGAATTGGTGTCCTAGTTTAAGATGAACACAGTGACTGAAAATTACTGGCTCATTTATGCAGCAGCAACGGTAATATGACCTTATCATGCGGGGTATTATTTTCAGTCACTGAGTTCATATAAAACTAACACTCTGATTCCATGCCCTGTTGATCGTGTCCCTTCAAGTAAGTTATCAGGTATAGTTATCAAAGGCGAATACTCAATTTATTTCGAATACATTTTAAACAGATAATTCTTGTAATAATTCTGAACGGTAAGATTTCCCCCACTATTTGGTTCTTGCATGCGCGAATGACTAGGCCTTCAGGAAAAATATAACTACGAATAAGGATATCTGAAAACTAGTATAGAGAGAAATAATGACATTTAATCCCAGATTTCCTCTGTAGAATTGTGATAAAAATAATCGATGATGATGGTAGAATACCTAGCACAAACTGGGGTGTTAAAGTAATACCAGTGGTGTAAAACTGCTTTCTTCCATCCGATGGTATATATTGGACAAGTTACCCAGCACGAATACACAATGTGTAGCTTTTAATTGTTGTAGCGTATTTTACAGCGAAAAATTGTGTTTGTAGCTTTTCAAAGTGAAGAATCTTCTCAGCTCAAATCAACACAAGGATTTTATAGAAGTGCAAAATAACACGCATTTTATGGTGCAGTTATCCAATGTTACAGAAGAGGATGCCCTCAAATTTGATTATCGCATCTGGTTTGACGAAAAAGCGGTTCAATGTCAGTCTTTACCTTGCATTTATCATACAGTTCTTGCCTTCATATTTTACAGTTCGAAGAATGAACAGTTCTCTACATACTCGAAATCAGCGACGGCGTCAGCCTCGAGGCGGGTTGCGTTGTTGAGCTGACAGATCTTACCCTGCTGCCAGAGATTGAAGGAGTGGCATCTAGGCTCCGCCCAGCACGCCTGACCACACCCAATCACTCCCTCTGCAGTTAGGTTCTTGATCTCGTGGTTGAGCAGACACTGTGGCGTGAAGGAACCGTTAGCATCAGCTGTCACGCAGTACACGCGTTGAGAGTCGTGCAACTGACAAGCCGCGAATTTGGCGTCATTACATTGAATGTCTCCCCATTTACCGCCAAACTTTTTTGCCATTCTTACACATTTTTCGCTCATATCATTGGGTTCGAATTCGTTCCAGTTTGTGTAGACAGGATCGCCATTGTCACCCAAGCACGTCAACTGCCCTCCATTATCAATATCCATACAGCCAATCCACAGTTCTAAGTCATCATCATTCACGGCGCCAAATTTTTTCATCCACATTTTCATTTCTTGCCAAATAAATTCTTGCTCTCTCTGCGTGTCAGGGATTAACATACGGCTCCCAGACCTGTTACAAATCTTCTCAGCGTCAAACCAATTCATTCTATTAGGTAGCAGGATGTAGCACGAGTCTTCCCAAGTCAACCAGCCGGGAGGACACGCGGCTTGCAGAGCCTCAACAAAAACCAAGAAAAGAACAAAGAAAATATCCCCGCGAGTTGCCGCTGACATCTTCATGGATAAAGAAATAGTATGTCTAACTGATCAGTTTCTCAATGTTTTATCTCAATAAATAGGATCAGAATACAACAGATAAATATTTCTCCTGCCTTTCCAATTCTGTTTGAATGGAGGTATGTGGTTGGGTATCGCTGACGGTCGTATGATATCAAATCCCATCAGTATAACTGTATGGTGTCTCAAGAATATTTAATATTGACTTCGTTCTCTGGTTGTTGCTTATGGCCCTGTCACACTGTTGCGTATGAGAGAAACGTAAGAGTTGCGTATGAAAATTCATAATATAATTTTCATACGCACAAAAAGCCCTTGAAAATACAGAATTGTGCGTATACTTACCGTATTGAACCTATGAATAGCGTATGAGTAGCGTATGGCAAGCGTATTGACAGCGTATGGACAGCGAATGTCAGCAAATGTCAGCGTACGACCAGCGTATGTCAGCGTATGAACAGCGTATGACCAGCGTATGGACAGCGTACTCTGCGTATGGCTAGCGTATGAGTAGCGTATGAACTGCGCATGCCCAGCGTACCGCCTATCCGCCTATCACGTGACAAAGTGCCTATATAATCGGCGGCCTTTCAATGCGATATCAATACGCTAGCTGTACGGTATACAACTTCATGCCAACGTATGGCAACTTATGTCCAGCGTACTCGACCTATGAGTAACGTACCTATATCGTACCTCTAGCGTATTCAGCGTATGCCTAGCGTATGCCTAGCGTATGCTTAGCGTATTAACCATACGTCCGCATACGCACAACATTTTTAAGCATGCTTAAAAATTTATTTCTGCCTCAGCGTATGCCAGCGTATGCCAGCGTATGCCACCGTGCTTGAAACGTATACAACCTATGCCTAACGTACCCCTAGCGTATGTCAGCGTATACCAGCGTATGAGTGATAATTTTCATACGCTGGCATACGCTAGTACGATACGCAACAGTGTGACAGGGCCATTAGAGACGAAACAACCATGGTACAGATATTCACGCGCATGCGCTTCGTCGTTTCCTAGCCAAACTAAACTGCGAAACTAAAATGAGCATCACTCAGGCAATGCCAGAGATAGCCTTCACAACACATCTTCACAATTTACTGGTTTCCCTTCAACCCACTCGGGTAAAATTGATTTGTTGATTTCTTGGATGGCTGGATCCGTTTGAGCCATTGTATATGATGATGTCAGAGTACGGAAGTAGGCATGCAGTGGTATGTCGGTAAAGTAGGCTATATCCCCCGTCTTGGTTGATGAAATCTTTGCATATAATATCGCTAAAAGTCATGACGGAAAATGTGCCAGTGTTGTCCTTTTTGCTGAGAGGCTATTGCGCCGATAGAGGAAAGTAGTTCAAAACAAAATCCTTGCCATTTAAATATGTATCGCTTTTGAAGCGTATGACCAGATTTTACCGTTAACCGAGTAGGTTTTTAGGCCTCAGTGTATGCATGGGCCTACTGGTACCATTCCATACATTTCTTTCTAACCGTCCTTCAGGACTGCAATTAGCAAGACTCTTGTTGAAAACATTTATGGAGTCAGCCTTTTCAATGCATCTTCACAATTCACTGGTTTCTCTCCAATCTACTCGGTTAATGTATAATTTCCGTTTTGGTTGCAGCTGAATATAATGTATCAAAAATGGTATACGATACGTCAGAGTGTGACGTCAGAGTATGATGTCAGAGCATAAAGGTAGACAGTGTCATACTGGGTTAACTACCCTTACCCTGGTCATGAAGACCCATATTTACTATGGTTAATCTTGAATGACATACGTCTTCGTGATCACAGTTTTACATGAAACTAGGTGTTAAGTTGATGATGGTATAATATCAAACATCGGTCTAAGTAAATACTGTTTGCGGTGACACAATGTGAACATTTCTCTTTTGAGTAGTAATTAGTTCTGAAAAGAACCGGAGGTTACAACTCTACGTTTCAATCAGTATGCTCTGATCGTCTTCAGGAGAAATCCTGAAGACGACGCGTGGCGGTTCAGAATGGGCCAAATTATAATTTTCAGCTGTGACTCAACTTGGGTCTCATCTATTTTTAAGGGGGGACCTAGATTTTTGAAAAGAGCAGAAACTATCATTCTGACGTCATGAGGTAGGGACTTTGCATCATTCGATGTCTGAATAAGAGTAATAGCATACATTATTTAGATGAAGATCGATCTTTGATTCTGCCTGTTTTATGGGTGGAGTGTTGTTTTTGTAAACTTGTGGGGGCAAAAAACCAAAGATTAATAAATCTGAAATTTGAAATTTTAGGTAGGCCTAAGTGTATATCTATAATTCGTCCATAGTTTGCCATAGTGACCAGTCCGACTTTTTTCAATTTTAAGTTTTCCCGCCCATTAGTACATTCAGGAAGAGACCTACCATTGTATCTAATCCACATGCATACATGTAGTTTTGGAGATAGAGCATTCGTCATTTGAATGCATGCTCTAACTGGCTATTTTTGTACTTTGGCAAAGTGGCCAATACCGCATTGGTCACTCTGCCAATTAATTCGGCCATGGTCACTATGGCAAATTAGGGACGAATTATGCAGACCCATCTTATATTTAATCTTTTTAGGGGCGAATCATTGGCTGCTTATTATGGAAAGACAAGTGATGGGTCAATATAATCCCGGTGCTGAAGGTGTATCGAATTGCCAGCTCACATTCCGTTTGGATTTGCCATCAACCTCCAGCCTCCACCGTCGCCTACCCGACCATACCTGCCGCCAACCTCACGGTTACCCAGTATTTCCTTGGCTGTGGCAATGTTTCAAGGCAGCCGGACTGGTCCCTGTGAATGTTGGTAGCTGACCGAGAACAGTGGGGTGAACATTCTATCAGAACGATTCCGCTGGCAGATTAAGGCATTATGACAGTCATGTTTATACCAAGTTGCCCAGAGGGTTGAATGCAGGGTCAGGGAGATTTTTTCCATTCAGGCAGGGCCGTAGTCAAAGAAGGTGTGGGGGGCGTGACACCCCAATATAGATTTCAGTCAGCATGGAGCTTAAGTCGGCAAAATCGAGCCTCAGTTGGCAAACAAACCAGGTGTTCAATATTTAAAAAACAATTGATTCAATTTTTGCCCATCAACATATAAATATCGCAGCACCCGCTGCTATAAACCAGCCAATCGTCATCAGGCAAGCTCGGTGGTCGAGAGGTTAAGACGTCTGCACTAGTAAGCAGGAGGTCGTGGGTTCGAATCCCACCCGAGTCGTCTGTGCCGTTTTTTCACAGACACTCGGAAAGTACTGAGTATACAGTGCTGTAAACACGTCGATGTAGGGCAAAAATTCAATGGAGAGGAATATGGTTGTAAACTATCTGTATGGATAAATTCTCTGGCAGGATTATTTTTTTAAATTTTGTTTGAGGGCATTGAGGGAACAATAAATGCAGAGGTTTCAAGATTCAGTTCAATTTTCGATCGGTTTAACATAATAGACCGAAGCATTGTATTATTCAAATCCCGCCCAGCTATGTACATTAATGTACGAGGCTATATACAAACCCTTCTTATTATATTCTTTCTGCAAAATTACGAGGGATGGGTGCCTTTCGGCAGATATGTGGTGGCGGGGGACTGATTATATTCAAATGTGTGTGCGCATTTATGTACACTATGATAGACTCGTATTAAGTTTTAAAACAAGCATTTTATTTTATTCTCACAGCATCCATTTTGGAAAATGTCCCTCCGCTTGAAAGCAAATTAGTGCCACTTGTTCAGGGCCTATGTATCCAACATACAGAAAGTTTGAGGTCAACGACCCAGGTCATGATATTGGACCATTTTTACACAATCCCTCCAACGCACGGGCCTTAAATCTTTGTTTTTCAGAAAAATTGAACGGCATACAAATTATGATAAACAGCTCGGCTCATGAATGTGTCACTATTTTAGTGTGGTGCGTCCTCCAGTAGAATATCACTTTCCTTTACGGTACCTACAACAACGTTACCGTTAAACTTAAAAAGCGGCCTCAAATGACAAAATATATTAGTTTTGCATAAATTGCTTAAAAAAATAGCTTTTGCGGGTTAAATATTGGTCAAAATTTACATGAATGTATACGTAGAAAGCTTTATGAAGAATTTGTATTTGACAGAAGAAACGTGTTTGCATCCGAGCTCCCAAAATAGTAGCTTTGTTAGAATACGTTTGTAATATACTTGTCTATAGTGCTGCAAAATGACGAGGGTTATCTCTGTTCGGAGGCAGTTTTCGAGGCGAAACATTCGTCTCAAACTTAAAATTATGAGCTTTTTCTTAGAGAGACAAACCTAATCCATCTGTTGACACGAAGATTGTAACTGTAGGCATATCTCAAAAACTGACAGACTTATCACGTGACAAATCATCATGCTTTATTTTTGTTATAGTCCTTCAGTGCAAATAAAGTTATCTTTGAATTTTTTGTAATGCTTCTATCGGTTGTTTACTTACCTCCTACAAAGGAAAATTATGGTAAAATAAAGATTCAAAAAGAATATAAAAATTACTAAACCATGCACAATTATTCCAAATAAGATGAAAATGGGTTAGTGGTCAAATTAGGCATACAGGCATTCAAGCCGTAAAGCCCCCCCAAAAATCTCCAGTTTTGGTCCCCGCGCGGCGGCATTTTTTGTTTTCTTGTTTTTTCCCCCTATGAAACTTAACAATTTTGCTGGATCCAAAATTGCTAGATTGATTGGAATTATGCCGTGCTGTGTTTTATAAGACTTTTTTTCACATAGGGACATGAACGTTTGTGCGGGAAATAATTATTTTTTGGTATGGTTCCAATAACCGCGTATTATACAGGTATCACTTTTAAAAAAGCCCCTGAAAAATCCCCATTGAGCAGGCAGCTGTTGTGATTACGTGATGACATCACCGAAACAATCAAGAGCCAACTTGGCCGGCCTCTGTTTTATACGTGTATATGTACACACACGCGTAGACAACAGCATTACACGGAGCAGTAAAGCAGAATGGCCATCTCAGATTCCTCAGAAACTGAATTTGAGGCACAATTTTCTGAAAAAGAATTTTCTGATTACGGTAATGATGATCACACTGATTTGATGGATCAGATTGTTCCGTATGTACGATCCCGAGGTGGAAAGTGGCGACAGTGACGACATGCTAACGTTAATGAAATACCAGGTGTCCACAACGATCATGAGGATTCGAGGGAAAACTTGGCAACAATAATTAGCAATGTTACTTTTCTTTGGAAACAGAATACTGTAAATAAAATGTGTTATGAATTTAAACTAGTCATAAAATATTCAATAAGACCATGATATGACGAACTGTGAGATATTTATTGGTAATTTGTTTTGCTGGAACGAATGAGTCTTAGCCGGGCAATCGTCGTCTAACGTTAACGTTAGTTAACAATCACAGAGTGATGCCGGAGATGAAATTTTATTAATCCAATAACGTCAAAATGCCAAGACTAAATAATACAGGCTTATTAGTTAGGTAATATTTCCATCGTTTTGATATGTTGACAGTTTTGCAAAACGAAATATTCAGGGTATTATATAGCAGCGCTTTGAATTTGAGGGGGCTTAGAAATGTGTCAGAAACAGGAGCTGATACGTATTACTACTATTACGCAACTTCTCTTCGTCTTTTGGTGGGGCTTTTGGACTTCTGGGTTGGCTTTATCTTTGAAGGAACAGCATGTCTGCATAGTTGTTTGGTACTTTCTTTCAAACTGGGAATAAAGGCCTGTCTCAAAATCTTCATCCTGAATGTGTGCACTACATCACGCTCCTTGCTGCGGTTCGGACCGAGCAACTTTCCACGGGTCACGCAGCTTTACTTTTGCAATCCAAATTTGTCGGATCGTCAGGTCTTCTGGGAACTTGTGAAGGCTTACTCCATCTTTGGATGTATTACTGCAACCAGCTACTATGCATCGGGTTGGAATTCTCTATGTTCTACTCGAAAAAACCCTTGTATTTTCACTTATTTTGTGTCTCGTGTTGCATGCATCTTTGGCCAGTGTATTAGCCAGGATTTGAAAATAGGGTGTACAAATTTGTTATTCTTTGAAAAACTGGGTGTCCAAATGTTTATCTTTCAATACATTTGCATGTGTTTCACAAATAAAACAGGGTGTCCATTTAGCAAACAGGGTGTCCAAAATAATAATAATAATAATAATGTGGACTTATATAGCGCACGTATCCACCAAACTGGTGCTCAAGGCGCATTATATTATTACCCCTGCTCATCAGGCTCATAAATCATTCCTGAAACCATCTCAGCTCCCTGGGGAGTACAGCTCAATTGCTGCCATTACAGCGCATACATGTAGGGCTAATCAAACACAACAACCAACTCTGCCCTCACAGGTACCCATTTACCCCTGGGTGGAGAGAAGCTATTATGGTAAAGTGTCTTGCTCAAGGACACAAGCACCATGGTCGCGGTTGGGATTCGAACCCACATTCTGACGACTCGGCCATCAGAACACAAATCCGATGCACTAAACCGCTCGACCATGGCACTCCACGAAGGTACTGCTGGCTAATACTATGATCTTTGCAAAGAACAATAAGTGTGTACGTGTCACACACATTGGAAAGCTAGCCGACAGCGATGTAAACAAACCCTTACATGTATGTTCTTTCGGTGTATGTATTTTGGTCACGTGGTGCATTACATCATCCATTGACCATTTTCATTGAATGGAAGTGAGGGGCGCACAAAAGCGCAGGTAAATTCCTGTTTTTTTCGTTTCAATAATAATAATAAATAATAATAATGTCGGACATTTTAAAGCGCTCTTAAACAAGATATCAGAGCGCTGTATATTATTACCCCTATTTCAAGACATTTTGTTGGGGAAAAAAGAACAGCACAGTGTAATTAAACATCCTTTCAATTTATTTAGCTGAATATATATCTGTATAATAGTAAACCTTTAAATCAAGCACAATGTACATCAGACATTGAATTTTACGCTGATAGAAGATTATCAGGTCAGATCTTCTCTACATGTTTGCTACACTCGGGTATTATTATGATCGGTAAATGAAAATTAACCAAAATTTAGAATGGTAATATAAAACTTACTTAAAGCTGATGATCAGTATTAAAGGGTCAGCATCAACATGATCAGAGAAGACTTTCAACAGGGCATGGAATCGGTGTCTTAGGTCAAGATGAAGGCAGTGACTGAAAATTACTGGCTCATTTATGCAGCAGCAGCAACAGTAATACATGTATGACCTTATCATGTGGGGTATTATTTTCAGTCAGTGAGTTAATCTAAAACTAGCACTCAGATTCCATACCCTGTTGGTTGTGACAGTATTGTCCTTTTAATTTTCCCTAGAAATAATTTTATCTTAAAGGGTCTATGAAGTGTGTTTTTGTCTTATCAGTTGATATGAATAAAAACAATTTTAAAGTTTGTTTTGTGTCTTGAGAGGATTTTTTTATTTTAATTAAATTTAAAAAAAATTGTTTCAAATTTTGCACGACGCGAGGTGGCGCCGTTCGTGACGTACACCTTACACTCGGGCAGGGAGCCTTACACAAGGCGGCATGGTCTGGTGCATCAAGTCGTCACATGTGCTGTAACATAATATGTACATATGTACATAGCATGCCTTTTTAACACATTATTGTTGGCCATCATTGTTACTAGGTAATAAAACAGTCATAACTGCTAGTAACGTGTGTACACATGACTTATTTTATAAAAATATGCATGTGTTTTACTTGCAAGCACCCATCACCACCAGCCCGGCCAAGCCAGCAGTACAGCGAAATGCAGCGCACGCCTCAAATGAATCGGAACATACCAACTGACAGCTGCAGCGGTTATTTGTGAAATAAAAATAATTTAGTATGTTACGGTATTTAGAACCAAATAAAGAAAGACCGTTGACATTAAAAACTTCATGAAACTTCACTGCCATGTAAACACGGGCTAGTGCTGAAATCTCCCAGGTCTACGTCACAGATTTTATGTTAATAAGGAGGAATGGGAGGAGCACGGCGCCCCCCTAAATTTAGAATTTAATTTTTTAATTGTACAAACGAATGCAGAAAAAATGGACAAAGGGCAAATATGTGTGGCAGTCGGGGAAAACCCGTCAGAAGTCGCCACGCACATTTTGTAATTATGGACCGATTTACGTAAAAATTTACCATAGTGTCATTTTTGAGATTTTGGTTCCAAATGGAAGTTGTTGTCTTTAAATTTCCTCTTAAAAATTTTTTTTTGTGGAAAATCAAAGTATAAAATGTATTTTTGGGATGTTTTTGAACCCAATGCATTTTAAAATAATTAGAAGATTAAAAAAAATTCACTCTAAAACAATGCACTTTTTGGCCGACGCTCATGAATTATCCCAAAGCACGCCCCCCTATGAATAACCCATCAATGGAAAGCTCTACACTAGTCCTGATCCTGTCCTATTAATAGTTCAAGGGATTTACGTTTACTGCATCTACAGTGTATAAGCCAACTTTGAAGCCTAATTTCTCCGTTTGTGGGTTTTAGAATAAACCGTCTTTGAAAGGTCATAACTTTAGTTGTGGTTTGAATATTGAACTCATTAAAACTGTTATGAGATCAGTAAAGGGTGTATTACTTGATTAAATGTGACCCTCTCTACGAAAAAGGGTATTAAGTCGCGCTATGCTGTTACACGTAAAGGGCTGTTCTATGTGGAGACGGGTGAACAAATCTTCACAAACTGATTTTTATTTTTTTTGGTTTGTTGGCTTCTATAATATCAATATTTTCATAATTTATTTTCAGAAATATTAATTGATGAATAAAGATGAAAAAACAAACGTTTTTGTGTGCATTGTTTTCGTCTTTTGTTTTACTCTTTGTCCGTTTTAGAGGGAAAAAACCACCAATTTTATGCTTTCGTTGTGATACGGTTTTAACACCCACTGTCATTAACATAACTGTTGCTATGGGCATTCAAGAGAGTTTATTTTTAGCTCATTTCTTTTTCCACTTAGTATGTTTAAAGGGCTGTATCTCTGAAAGCACTTTCGTTACATTGTAAAATATGAATATGCAAATTATTAATATATCTCCAGAAAGCAAAATGCCACAGGGGTCAAACCTGTACCAAATTAAAGCTTGTAATGTGACCAATTCAACTACATACGTGTATATAACACACAAAAAAAAATTTGCAACATAATACCCTTTTTTGTAGAGCAGGTCACAAATGCTCAACAAGAATTGTAAAAATTTGACCATGTGTTGGGTTTTCCTGGACCGCCACACATATATTCTCCAATAGGCATACTTGATTGTTTACACTGTTAAAACGGTCTATTTCATAGACCTTTTTAAGTGCTGTCATTTTTAAGAAACGTGAAATAACAAATTTAGGCCAAATAAAACAAAATTTGTTAGCGTCCTTCCTTCCAAAATATCATAGTAAGGAGGGAGATCTTTTATTTTTATATTTTATTTTCCCTTCATGGGGAGCAAAGCTCTGACCCAGGGGTGCAAAGCTCTTACCCAGGGGGGCAAAGCTCTGACCCAGAGGGGGCAAAGCTCTGACCCAGAGGGGGCAAAGCTCTGACCCAGAGGGGCAAAGCTCTGACCCAGGGGGTCACAGGGGTAGAATGTCATATCTGGCCGCCACTATTTTTCATTAAATATAACCAATAATGTAATCTTACCTACCTGGTAAGGTGGAGAACATATGGATGATGATGGACATATACTTCAAATTATTCCAGGATATTTATTTCATGAAAAATCAGGCATTTTTGGTATACGATGACTTCCTCAGTCATGTCAGTCTGATCTTGTAAACTCCACAATTAGTGACCAACACAGTCATTGTACATGCGTAGTGGCAACTATAATAGGATCCTTCTATTTTCTGAAAGGGAGGATTTTTTTAGAAGGGAAATCAAGTCCGAAAACCATCATAAAAGTGGATTTTAAAGATAGTTTTCGCTTTCTGTACCACCAAAAATCGATAGAATGATTTTTTAACTGGTTGGTGGTTGCAAAAAAAATCCCCAAAAGCCCTTAAAAAGTGGCGGCCGGATACGACATTCTTTCCGGTCACAGCTTTGAACCAGGGAGGCAGTCCGTCCCCTCCCCCCCCCTGGCAACCCAAACAAAGGGGTACTTACAAAAAAAAAACATGGCAAAAAGGGGAAAAAATATAAGGTAAATAATGGGGAACATGCCTCAATTTTTTCTCCCATCCACCAATGTCAATGATCATAACATAAGCTAAGGCCAGGACGCAGGACATATAGCAGACAGTGCCGTGGTAGTGAACCTATTTTAACAGTTAAAATTGCCAGAAGAAAATAAGATGTAGGTCTACAAAAGAATGCATTTGAAAAAATACATTTTTGTTTTAATTTTGTTTACATATTTCCTGGTAGAACTTTGTTATGGTACAATGTTTACTACGATTACATATCATCTGTATGTGCACCGTAGGCCGAGATTCTGCCCAGTTTCCGGACACCTGTGTTGCCGAATTTCGTGATATTGAAATCTTTTCTGGATGACTAACATACAAGTTATAAACACAAATTTTATTTAACACATGATTCCAACATTTAACCTAATACGTTTTCTGTGGATCCACAAATGTTAACTTCTACAAATATTAAACAGAACTACGGAAGTCGAGTAAATAGAACCATGATAGAACGTAACTTACAAGTTGGAATTGAGTGTATAACTATAAGCCAGCGAGAACATGTGCTGACTCAATGACTATTAGTATTACGACTAGTACTAGTAGTACTACTACTACTACTCTAGTAGTACTAGTTTAGTACGACGTTAGAAATGTATCCTTATGTTTCTCTTTTCAGCAAAGCTCCATGGACAGAAGTCCTAACTCCAGAATTTCATTCAGATAACACATAGCATATATGGAACTAAACTGATAAGAAAATGCAAAACGCACCTACTTTTAAATCAGGACTGTTCTGATGCAATACGTGGCAAATGTCTGTCACGTCTGCACGCCTTGTTTTTTACTTACTCACATGTCTAGTTTTCTAAACAACCATTTTGGATCTGTACATGGTACCGAGCCACATTACACGTGTAGTTACTATTACAGACGGCTGGATTCCAAACCATATTGATAACTTAACAAAAAATACTTTATGAACCCATGTGACGACAAGCGGGAAATCGAAAATCATTTATTAGTAATAATTAATAATAATCGATTGGCATATCCCTTTGAGGTACATGGACCCTCTATATACTCTACTGCGTACATGTATGACAGTTCGGTCATCAAATCGATAACAAATATGACTGGCTCTGGCAAAACCCTAAACTTGGACCCAATTTTCAAAAGTGAGATTTTGGTCTAGTTTGATTCTCTAGATTTAAGTTCCTCTTTCAGTTGATACCAGGTTTGTAGAAATCAGATTTCCCTCCCTTTTTCTGATTTCTACAAATCTGGTGTCATTCAAATGAAAGAGGAAATTCTAGAGAATCAAACTATACCAAAATCTCACTTTTGAGAATTGGGTCCAAGTTTAGGGTTTTGCCAGAGCCGGTCACAAATAATATACAGACAACCAATTAGATAATATAATTAAAGGCCTAAGCTTATTATTAGATAAATATTAGTCCATTAATTTGAAGACACCCTGGCACCCGGGCCCAAGCAAAGGAATTGTACCCGTATACCCCGATAGTGTGTAACACGAAACTTATATTGATATACAATTTGAACTTCACGTTTATAATAATAAAATAAAATTAAAAAAAAAAAAAAAAAAAAAAAATAAAAAATAAAAAATAAAAAATAAGAATAAAACTAATATTAATTTTGTATTATAACCTACAAAAATGAATGGATTTATCGGTCGGAGGGGGTCAGAGGGGGTGGGGCGGGGTGTCCCTCCCCGCAATCGTAAGATAATAATAATATTTAAACAAAAGAGTTACTCGGCGAATATCAGGCTTCCAGGAGCCGCAATTTATCGGGATTTATCCCTTCACTGGCTTCCATTAGGGCCAGGGCCGTAGCGAGCGATCGGGGGGGGGGGGGGTGACACCTGATCATCAAAGCATCAAAGGTACTAGAACAAGGGTTGGTCCAGAATAAATTTTCAGTTGGGAAACCTAGAGCTATGGGTTTGCCGACTGCAAATGTATGTTTCCATAGAGCTTTCTCTACGATGTTTCTAAGCACTGAAGATTTGACAAGTTGTTTGTTATAAGTTGTTTTTACTTTACGTTGTATTTTATTCACGGAAAGAGCTGCGGATTTGAGTAGCTGATGATTTGCCGCGTAATATGTCTGCCAGTTTTTGAGATATGCCTACAGTTACAAGCTTAGTGTCAACAGTATAGTACAAACGTATTCTAATAAAAGCTACTTAGTACTATTTTGGCAGCTCGGATGCAAACGCGTTTTCAAAGTTTACAACCTTTGTAGCGAAGACTATGCTGAAGAGTCGTAGTTTTACATTTCTTTTTACAACAAAGTATTTGTTTGGGCAACAAGTATTATAATTATGTCTATGATAATTGGTAAAGAAGTTATTGAAAAGGGCTGGGAGATTATTATTATTATTGTAATTGTACATAAATATGGCAACTTGCATGTAATTTATTTGGGAAACATCAAGAGCATTATATTTCCTATGCAATCATGCACAGAGCCAGCAATAAGCCTACATCTGAGTGCATGTTTTTGGATACGCAAAATTTGATTAAGCCTGGTCAAGTATGGAGGGTCAAGTAAGTATTATCCCAGGCAATGTTGCAGTTTATAAGGCAGAACGACAGTATTGTATAATGTAAGCAGATCAATGTGTTTGTTCCATGTAAGGTTTTGATCAATCCGAACTCCAAGGAATTTGCCACGAGTGACATGTTTAATCTGAAAATCGTCAATAAATATCTTGAGATTTGGAATTCGTATTTCTTTTGCCTGTGATAAAACAGATTCACGAATAATTTTACTCGAGCTCGAGACGTCACATCGTTGCTACATCATAGCGCCCTCTACCCAATGATAAATATTTCTTCTTGCCCATACTCGTTTTATACTCCACGATAGTGTATACTATATCACGAAACTAACAATGAGTTTAAACAGTTTGAAATTCACGTTTATTTTTGTCACGTATTTAAAAAATAAGCATAAAATAACAAAAGTTGTTTTGGTAGTAACCCAAAGACCTAAAAGAAAATCAAACTAATATTTGTATTATACAAACATGTAGGGATTTATAAATTAGAGGGAGGTGGGGCGTAAGTGTCAGTGGGAGGGAGGTCATGGATGCTAATCCATAACGTCCCCCTCCCTCCCCGCCCACACAATCATAAGATAATAATAATATTTAAACAAAATAATTACTCAGCGAATACCAGGCTTTCAGGAGCCGCGATTTTTCGGGAGTGATCCATACCGGCGTTTTAGAGTCGTATTGGGTCCCTTTACCGGATTCCATTAGGGCCCTTTAGGTCTGGCGTTCCGGCTCACCGATATATATATATATCCTTCCCTGCCGTGATTCCTAGCCAAGAAGGCCCTGCACCTTTAGGAGAGAAACAAGGCAGCTCCCAATCATTACCGGAGCCAGTTCTGGCGAAAATACAAGTTCCTAAATTGGGCGCAGACGGTAATCGAACCCAGACCCTAGTCGTCTGAGGGGACAGTACCAGCGCACTATCGAATCGAGCTACAAGTACGTTGGTAGTTTTTGATTGCAATTTAAATGATTTATAGCGTGAAATGGTATATATCAATTGGGTAAAAAACAACAATTTTGTGTTGAATGTGATTCGAACCTCGGTTCTCTCGGTTTGAAGTCGATCACTCTACCAAATGAGCTATCAGGGACTTTGTCGATTCTTGCATGATGCGGAACACTATGGATATTGAATACGGTAACATTGTTTACAACTCATTGTCAGTGGAGGGCGCTATTATTCTGTGGAAGGCGATGCTGACTTACGGGTGCACCTCACTAACGATAAGTAATCACCAATGTATTTTTTCACATGGCCCAAGTTCAATGAAAATGGAAAATTCATCAGTGTGAATATGATTATTTGTTTTACCCACATCCAATTTATGTTGTTGATGTATTGTATATTTTTGACACATCTCTTTACATTTCAAATTAATGATAGATTTACCACTGCATCACGCACAATAATATAGTTCAATAATATATCATCATCGTCATCATCATCGTCGTCGTCGTCGTCGTCGTCGTCGTCGTCGTCGTCGTCGTCGTCGTCGTCGTCGTCGTCGTCGTCGTCGTCGTCGTCGTCGTCGTCGTCGTCGTCGTCGTCGTCGTCGTCGTCGTCGTCGTCGTCGTCATCGTCATCGTCATCATCAGGACCATATTCATTATAATAATCTACAACATCCTCATGATGATCACTATCATGGATGCACCTACAGACATTTTACCAATGGTGTACAATATCTTTAGTGTCAAGTGTACGATCTACTTAAGTTCATCAAATAATGTTCGAAGTTATGAAACTAACCTGTTGAAGTGGTTATGATTAGTTCGTAACCCAATTTATGATTTATTTATACTTTATATAACACAATGAAGTAAATAAGAAAAATAAAGACAAACTTAAACAATCAATCAGTAGCTTTGCTACAAACTTAAACAATCAAATCAGTAGAATTGTAAAAGGAAGGTACAACATTGACATGAGGAAATGTAAGTTCATTTTCAAACCCTCTTTAGTTTCAAGAAATGTAATATAATAAACTAATCTTTTCAGCACAATAGATGCTCATGCACGTTTTTGAGGAAACAACGGAAACATGCTGCATATTTTAACAATGTTTTTCAAAAAATGCCAGATAGCATTTTTTTCTCCTCTGAGATGAAAGCACTTCAGACGGAATAATCTCCCAGGATGATCGATATGTATACTAACTTTACACCAAGTAAGTCTTAAAGTTAACAACATAATTTTACAATGTGGTAATTGCCAATGTTATACCTTCCCTTAAATAATATGAAGTCAACTTGTATGCTAAAGGCAAGTCAACCCGCCTACTGATGAATTAGGAATATCGAATACTTTATCTGATGTCAACGCTAGCAGATTAATCTAATGAGGCTAATTATCAATGTGGTAGAACAGTATAAAGAGGAAACTTGGAGTATATAGCACCATTGGACATTGCTAATGAGTTGCAATTTTTATAGTGTGTTTCTGAGAACTGAGAATCGGTGGTTGGCAACTCCACCCAGCTACTTAAATAATTCCACTTTTAAAAACCCGCATTCTCCTGAAGACATCAGAGTATACTGATCGAAACGTCGAACCACATACTATTACAACTCATTAGAATTATTAAATGGTGTTATTGTAAACCAATTTCCCTTACTGAGCTTCCAACATGCAAAGCTTCAAATCCAACTTAATGATACATGAGAGAATACTGGTACGTGAATCCGGGACATAGGGCAGTATCCCGCCAACCCATTAGTCCGATCCGACAGTCAATTATGTCCACAAGCCCATTTGTCTGACATTGTCGTTTCAACCTTGTCACAGTAACACCATTGTCACTTGTTACACTTCAGAACAATGGGTGTCTCAATTAGGCAATCGGAACTATGAATTCCCCAACATTGCATGCTTCATGACCCGTTGTTCCGAACACCCATTGAAACCGATAAGGGCTGTTGGGCTGTCGGACGAATTACAGCTGATTCTCAATAACACATAGCCTACAGTAATTATGTCGGCATCAGAGTGCTATTGATGAATTGTATGAACGAAAATTACCGTAAGCAACTCAACTCTTCTTTAAATTTCCATACATGGAAGCTATAGGCAACTTTCCAAAGCGTCACTACTCAAAATAATATTAATAAATTCAATTAGGAATTAGGGATTAATACATTCATTTTGGGATTACAAATACTTATTAGAATATATAATTATAAATACTGGTTATAAATAACCGAATGATTGATGAGAGTAAACCCGCCATGAAAGCCAAGGATTGCACGAGACTAATGATTTGTGTCATGAAAAATCAAGGTAAACATTTTCGGTACACATTTGAAGATTGTTTATCATTTCCATAATAAATACCAATTCACTTTTAATACATTCAATACGGGAGTATAAACACTCACTAGAATGCATATTAATAATAGGATGATTTATGACCGTAACAAAAACTTGAAGTCAACATTTGGGGTGTCGTGGCCGAGCGGTTTAGCTTACCGGATTCAAGTTCTGGTGTTAGCAACATAATGTGGGTTCGAATCACGGCCGTGACACTTGTGTCCTTGAGCAAGACACTTAATCATAATTGCTTCTCTCCACCCAGGGGTTAAATGGGTACCTGTGAAGGCAGAGTTGGTTTGCTCTATATGCGCTAGAAATGGCAGCAATTGAGCTGTATACTCCCCAGGGAGCTGAGATAGTTTCAGGAATGATTTATGAGCCTTATGAGCAGGGATAATAATATAATGCGCCTTGAGCACCACTTAGTTGGTGGATACGTGCGCTATATAAATCCACACATTATTATTATTATTATTATTTCCAATGGTTTATGACACATTTACAGTTAATATATACATTAATTTGACGATTGTTTAATTTCACTGTATAATACATTAATCAGTAAAGTTAAAGACGTATCACCCGTGTTTATGCCGATCTGACGGTAAAAAATCAATAAATCCTGAGTTGCCATTTTTTTTTGGTTAAGGAAGTTATAAGCTTTCATTTGAGACATTGAACGAAAACATTCATCAAGGATTAGTACCAGTAAAATAAAAACTCATATTAATAATAGGTGGGGCCCTGCGTTTTAATACTCAGGTAGCACGTGACCATATATTTTATTGTATGTAACTGGCTGAGGGCGTGGGCAGTCTTCTGATTGGCCAGCGCGGCTGTCAATCAGAATCAAGCACATTTGAAATATCGCTTTTATTTATAGTTTCCGATATCCGAATTTCATCATTTTGTTTTGTTCATTTCACAACAATATTATCTTTCAAAATTCGTTGGCTTTATAGATATACAAATACTGTACAATGACAGATTTCTCAAAATAATCGCAAGAAACATGGTTTTACAATAAAAATGTACCGAAATTAATTCATGGTTGGTCCTGTCATAAAATCATTTTGGCACTTTCTTTATTGTTAATCCGAGGTTCTAACAACTATTTGGTTAAATATATCATTTCAAGTGTTTGTTTTACTTTCGAAAATAAAATTACCAATGTTCAAATGAAATTGCCGGCAAAACACGGGCTATAAAATGTGATGTATCATATTAAATGATTAATTCATTGCAATAAGTATAGAAGATCCAATCCACTTTATTGTAGTGTGATGCTATACCGATATAATTCACTTGGACCCTACGGGTATCATCGTGCCATTCCATGAAGGGAGTGACCTCACCCCCTCTACCGACCTGTATGGTCCAGTTGTCGTAGCTGAGCCAGAACCGACGATACTCGGACCCATCCATGATGTCAGGTGTAGATGTTCGAATAGGATTACGGCATTGTTTTCCATAACAAAATCCCGAACGTGTGTTAGCCCAGCCTCCAATAGCTGAATGGTAAAGTGAGAGAGTAAAGGCATTTAAAGCAAGTAAATTAACTCTTAAAACTAAAGTGTTGAATTGACTCTTTTAGAGTTCGGTGAGTGGCAACACATTAAAAAGCTAAATTCACCTCAAAGGAAGTGTTGAATTAACATGTAGTAAAATATAACTGAACAAAATGTTAATTCAACACTTTTATATATTTTGTCTGAGGTGCCTTCATTTGTAAGAAAAGTGAAATAATTTCCAGTTTGATTTTAATTTTAATTTTCTTTTTGGTCATCTTTTTTCAAGTGATGCACTTTAACATGTATACGCGGTTATTGCAACGAGGCCAAATGTGACCCGCTCTGAGAAAAGGTGATATAAGTCGCGCTATGCATTAATGCACAATGGGCCATTCCATGTTGAGAAGGTGAAAAATTATTGCAGATTTGATTTTTTTGTTTTGTCTTGTATTGCATCTTTGATTTCTATTTTTTCAGATTTCATTCACAGAAATGTTTATTTCCATGAATAAAGTGAAAAAAATCCATCATTTTGTGTGCATTGTTGTCTTGTTTTGTTTTAGACTGAGTACGTTACGCGGGACAAAAGGCCATGATTTGTCCCTTCGGTTACGAAATTCTTCTATACCCACCATGTAAAGTTTGGTATCGTCTGATAGCTTGACATCCACTATTTCCAAATTTGGTTATGCTTTAGGCCATAGGTCAGATGCAAATGAGCTACGAAGAAAAGAAATTGATAAACAAACTACCCCTTGTTGCTACGGGTGTCGCGATCTCGTAACACGTGTGCACAACACGGCCCATACTGGCTACAGCGCATGCGCACTAGTGCCAATTTAGATTGCAGCGCATGCTTCACTCTTTCGTTGTTTACGTGGCTGTTCGATTTAGAAACTAACGTTACAATCTTTCTCAAAGTATCGTATTTTCCACAATTTTAGGTTTGTATTTTCTTTAGTATATCTTCGTAATAATGTGTTCGAAGGATCGTTGTTTTGCCGATGCATTAAACGAAATTCGTGATGCCAACCTTCACGGTATTGAAGATGAGATCGTTGGATTTGTGAATGATTATTTCATGGGCGACGATGTCGATGCATGACGACGAGTCCTCTGAATCGAGTGAAGGCAGTGACATTGACAGTGTTACTGTTAGTGAAAATAACGAAGAAAATGACCCAATTGACCCCAGACCAACCAATGTTAGTTGTGGACATTGTTCCCTTCGAGGATGAAAGAGAAAGTAATGGTGCCCTCGAGTGTGATGCCGACCGCGTAAAGGCCGGGGATTTCAACTGCAGTTGCGAGCTTTACAGCGGCGGCCCATGTTCCCAGCGTTTTGTTTCTTTGATATTCTTTCTTTGAGTAATAGTCTTTGTTACTTAGTTTGGGTTTAGTAAGAATTTCTCAATTTTTTAACTCATAAAATTTAGTTTTGGGTATCGGGGAAAAAATAAAATTTATAATTTTTTAAATTAATTTTTAAATTAATTTATTTTAAATTAAATTTTAATGTATGCAATAAGATAAAATATTAATAGAGTACCAGATTCAAACAAAGTTCCATCATAAGCCTACACCATGGTAATTTCCCCCTTTTTTAAATGTACGTAATGTACTAAGTTGTACACTCTATTCCTTTATTTTACACCAAAAAATATTTTAATAATTATGCAAATTAATTAAAGCTAATGATCTGAACGAGTAAAATCTTTAAAAAATTGTAACCTCAATGGAAAAATATTAACAAATCACCCACGAAAATTTCAAACAGATGGCATTACAGGAACATGTTCGTTGCTAGGTGGAATTAATGTGAGCTTTTCAGCATCATTTTTCAACGACGCAAAACATTTCAAAGGCCGTTTTTGTTCTGTTATGTAAATCAGTCATCATGGAAATTATCAATATGCAAATACGCAATTATCTCCATAACGGTAAGGGCTACAGAGCTCTACCATATACCAAATGAAAGCTTATGTTGTGTGCTTTCCAGCCATATATACAACTCAATTTTAAATTTTTGCGACATATATCACCTTTTCTCAGAGCGGGTCACAAATTTCCTATACACAAAGTATGGTGGCTAAGAAAGGCCGCACAAATCGGGCAAACGTTCATACCCCTATTAATTTGAAAAAGTCGTCTAAAAAACAGCGCGGCAGAATTCCAATGGATCCAGCAATTTTGGCTGCAATTGGACATCGTAAAAAAAGAGGAAAACAAATAAATAAAAACTAAACTAACCAAAAAATAAATAAATAAATAAAAATACCAGTGTGCGGGTCTGAGGCAACACGCTTGGAGACCAGAAACCAGAGACTTTTTCGAGAGAGAAAGGTGAATATAATTTGCTTTGTTACTCACGGATTTCATAGAGGTTATCTTCATTAGCCTGTTCAGAGAGCGCCAAGATGGCGTCTTTGTTTCCTTGAGCTGCGAAGTCGAGTCTGAATGAGTCGCTTGAGTTCAGCCGTGGCAATATGAAGTTGAAGATATAATCATAGGTGTTTGCAAAGCTATTGCACTCTGTAAAGAAAAACATTGGTAGAAAATATTTACATTCATGTCTATATCAAGAGTACTGTGACGGAACAGTGGTAGACTTATATGTAAGTTGAGGGCTCTGATCACGCATGCGCTGGCAGCGCGCAGCAAGCATTGCGTGGGGTCCTGTGAAAGCTAGAAAGTGGCGTGATCACGTTTCGCGGGCATTCTGGTTCTGGTGCTGAGTGCTGATGGTGGTGAACGTTCGAGTTATCTGGTTGCTGTGCTGTTTCGTTGAGTTGTTGCGGAGCGAGTTGTGAGTTTATTCCAGAGCTACAGCAGACGTGATCAGTGAGGTTCGTTGTAGATTATTACAATTAGGCAGATTTTAGGACTGTTTGGGGTAGGATTGTTTTGGGGAACGTGAGTGAGCGTGAGTGTTGGACCTATTATTTGGGAAGGCTGAGGAGCATAGGACGGTTGAGGATTACATGCTGTTTGTAGTACACCTCTGGGTGGGATTGACGGCTGGATTGTATTCCTATTATCTTTGTGCTTGCTAACCCGGTGAGGTTCATTGGTTGTAGCCTTGG
>CM055820.1:32856599-32878869 GCA_029582265.1 Zoroaster sp. YZ-2022
CAGAAAAATTAGAATCTTTTAAAAACAAAGAGTATTTACCCTTACGAATACATGGATAGTTTTGAAAAGTTTAAAGAAAAAAACTTCCCGACCAATAAAATGTTATAGTCGTTGGGAAACGACCAACATATTATGGATGATGAATACGAGTTTGCGAGAGAAGTATGACCCAATTTTGAATGTAAAACTCTAGGTGATTATCACGATTTATATGTGCGTACTGATACTTTGTTATTAGCGGAGGCTTTTGAAAATGTTCGTACTAATTGCATGAAACATTACGGTTTTGGATCCAGCTAATTATTATACGAGTCCGGGGTTTAAGTTGGGACGCTTTGTTGAAACATTCAAACGTTAATCTAGAGTTGTTGATGGATATAGACATGTATTTATTTATAGAAAAGGTATGAAGAGGAGGAACAGTTATGGTGAGCAATAGATATTCGAAAGCAAACAATCCCTTATTAGATTATTACGATTCATCAAACCAACGAGTTTCATTCTGTATTTAGACGCGAATAATTTGTACGGTCAAGATGAGCCAACCTTTACAACGAGTAAATTTAAATGGTTGACTTTAATGGCATTGAGGTACTAGAAAAAGAAGGTTTAAAAAATGGAAAAGGATGTATTTTAGAAGTTGATTTAGAATATCCTAAAGAATTACACGATGATCACAATGATTTTCCGCTCGCACCCGAGAAATTAGCTATTCCAAATGACTGGTTGTCGTATCAACGCGAGTTATTAAAAGGCAAACCCATCCCAAATGTTAAAAATGGTTTTAATTTAGGTAAATAAAACGAAATACGTTCTTCGTTATCGCAATTTACAAAAGTATTTGCAACTTGGCATGAAACTGACTAAAATTCATCGGGTTTTAGAATTTGATGAATCGCCATGGATGAAATCTTACATCGATTTAAACACTCTTATAAGAAAAAATGCAACAGCTACATTTGAAAAAGATTTGTTTAAATTGATGAATAATTCAGTTCTTTGGAAATATGGAAAAATGTACGAAATCTTTTAACGTGGATCTCTTTGAGAACAAATACCAAGTTCGAAGAAGAACTTATGCTTAGAAAAATAGCAAAGCCGACTTTTGCTGAGTTGCGTATTTTTGGTTTTTTAAAATAGTGGTATTCACATGTACAAAACAAATCTCACTAATAAACCTGTTTACATAGGAATGACTATTTTAGAATTAGCTAAACACCACATGTATGATTTTTATTACAATCATTTAAAAAGAAATACAGTCGCGCGAGGTAAAAATTTACTGGTACACAGATACGGACACACAGCTTCCATTCTTGAGATTAAAACTGAAAAATATATAAAGATTTGTCTCGAGACAAATCTTTGTACGATTTTAGTGATTATAAAGATTATTTAAACAGGAAATACAGTCGCGAGGTAAAATTACATTACTTAGGTTTGAATCTTAAGATTGAAACAAATGGGTTTTTTTAAGATGTTGAAAAAACAAAATTTATACACATTTTATTACAATCATTTAAAAGAAATACGGTAGCGAGGTAAAATTACTGTACACAGATACGGGTAGTTTGACCCTTGAGATTAAAAACTAAAAAGTTTATAAAGAAATGAAAAAAAACAAGTATTTATAATTTTAGTGATTACAAAAATAATTTTTATATTCTGAAGAGAATAAAAAAGTAATTGGAAAATTTAAAGATGAGACGGGTTGGAACCCCATTTCTGAATTTGTTGGTTTAAGAGCAAAAATGTACTCGATGCTTATTCAAAACAGAAGAATTAAAAAAGCTAAAGGTGTAAAAACAAGTCATCAAAAAGAAAATTCTTTTTCAGAACTTTAAAGATGTTTTAATAAAAAATAATATACCACAATATGAATTTTATTAGAAATAAGAATCATAAAATTCACACTATAAGAGTTTATAAAAATCGTTGGATCCAATGGATGATAAGAGATATATTTTACGAACGAGACAGACACTTTTAAGCTTACGGACATTATAAGATTTCAAAATTAC
Source organism: Zoroaster sp. YZ-2022 (assembly GCA_029582265.1). Lineage (NCBI taxonomy): Eukaryota > Metazoa > Echinodermata > Asteroidea > Forcipulatida > Zoroasteridae > Zoroaster > Zoroaster sp. YZ-2022. The sequence goes on from CM055820.1 coordinate 32,858,621, forward strand.
ATGAGTTATAATTGTTTAATGGGAGGATTTTCCGTATCTCGAGGAATGATTTGTAAATTTTCTTACAGTTACGAGCGGGACCCGCTTCTAAAAATACAAGATGGGTTGATTTTGAGCTTTCATCGTTTTAGCTAATCTATAAATTTTAATACCCATATAGGATCGGTGGCACGACGTCTCGTGGTCCTTTCAGCTTCACCGCGCGTATAAATATCGAACTAACGAGTTTAAAAGGGGTTCTTTTTATTTCGAAGTCGCCGGCGAAGTTGGATTTTGCTCGACGACATGCAATTTAATCGCGTCTTTAGGTTTTAAATTGATGAGTCTCGTTATTTTACTATTAGCGCTTTTACGACTGACGGTATCTTTTTAACCCATTCTCTATTTCTTGTAGCCGTTGCTATTTTTTAGCGTATTGATGAGAAAATAATCTTTCACCCAAAGTTCTATTGAATCGCTCTACTATACCCTGAGCTCTATGTTGACTCCGCTTCGCTTCTTTTGGATTTTTACATTGTGTTTACACCGCCACAATACACCGACAGTTGACATAAATTCTTTTCCAGGATCGACTTTTTAAATTTTTGGCCAAGTTAACGGCGAACGTTTATAAATTTGTTCAAACGCTAGACTGACTTGAGCGGCAGTTTTATCCGTTAACGGTTCCGCTTCTTTATATCTGCTGGCTTCATCCACGGTTAACGCGTACTTGTACGTCTTTTTACCTATACTATCGTGCGGAAGAAACAATAAATCCTTGATGAACCTCATTTGGTTTTTCCAACATACTATTTGAACTGGTCGGTCTAGGAATGTATTTAGGATACGGTAAATAAATTTGCCACAGCGCTTGCTTTTTTATCCACCGCGAAACTAATTTTTTATTCACCTTAGTTTCTTGAGCTAATTTTTTAATCGCGTCGAGACCTTTCCAGTATCCTTTCGGGCTATAATAGACGTTGGCTAGCTTTTGTTTTATTCGCTTATCCATTTTTTAAATATTGTACAATATATTTTATTATGTAGAATTACTAGGCATGACCGAGTCGGGTAAAATTCCTTGTTGAACTAACCACATTTGCGTCATCGAAGCCGCTGCGACCGTCGTGGTGAGTTTTAGCCTGTCTTTTATCTAATTTTCCTAAATTGGCCGGTTCTATTTTTAATACTTTTTTGCAGAGCATGCTGTATAAAATGGTAAAGTCCTACAACGGCACTGTGATAAGCTGAATTGACGATTCCTTTTGTATCCATCATATTTTTATACTTAGTGAATATAATTTTATTTAAAAAAAAAAAAATTATTCCATTTCAAAAACAAAAGTTTTGACGTTGGTTCTGTGGTGCAGGTTTGGGTGCGGATTTTGGCGCGGTTGGTGGCTGTTTATTGGGGAAAAAAAAAGAAGCAAAACCCAACGGCTAAGGCAATAGCGATATAGTAGTAGTAGTTTATCTCGTTGCTTTCTTTCTTTATCGGTATAGCTGTATCACTACGGCTAAACTTTTCTTTGTTTAATATAAGCACCCTTTTTTTAATTCTTCTTTTTCTTTTAAAGTTCGGCGCTTTTTTACCAGCCGCGACTCTGTTTGGAATTTTGTATTTTCTTATTGTTCGCCTCGTTACTGACGACGCGTTGACACGGCGCTCTCGCTTGGTTTATTCTTTTCCTTCCTCCATGGTTTTTTATCGTCTGCTCCGGTTGTGCATTCTCCAACCCGTTCGTCTCCATCGCTTTTATTATCTATACAAGATCTTTTCTTTCTTTTAAATGTTTTGCCGTAATTAGCGTTGCAGGAGCGGTGCTACTAACATCCCGTAGTTGTAGTATATATCACACGCTACGGTAGAAAGCATGCTCGAAATGAATGGATCTTTTTCTAAATCTGTAATTAATTTACCTTCGTTGTCAATTTCAAAATGATGACCATAAATAACCAATGTGATTTAAACTAAATCCTAATAATTTGGCATATAATGTTAGAATGGCGCTACTAAAGACTCTGTTATATCACGGCCCAATTAGTTTCGTATTGCGTGTAATAATACATCTCGCTCTTCAGTAGACAACGTGCTTCCAATGTCATTGACGGAATACTTTTTTTGAAATATTTTTTGAATCTCCTCCCCACAACAGCCAAGAGTCGTTTGTTTCGTTGCTTTGCTTCAGCAGCAAGCAGTCACTGTATTAACATCCATGGATGGTGGGCTTAACACGGATGGATTTTCAGTAAAATTTTGAGTAACAGAGAGCAAACCAATAAGTAATGTTAAATAAATCCAATCAGTAACAGAGAAAAGACGCTTTTGCTTCAGCAACAGCAACAAGTGTCACTTTCATCCTCTGATGATGGGGTAACATGAATGACTTTTTGAAAACTTGTTCCATTTTATTATTAAAAGCTTTATTATATTTTAAATTTATCAAAAAGCTAACAATTGTTTCGTTTTATTATTATTTAAAAATTGAACAAGTTCTTCTATAATTTGTTCAATATCGATATAGTACAAATGTTTTATTATTACAAATTCAGCGTTGGTATTTAAAATTTGTACTAGTTCATCTTTTCCTTTTTCAGTATTTAAAGGTTGTTTAAGATTATATATAAAATCTTTTCCCTTTTCAGTATCTATATTTTTAAATAGATCTTTTACTTTTTCAGTATCTATATTTATTAATAGATCTTTTACTTCTTCAGTATTTAAAGGTTGTTTAAGATTATATATAAAATCTTTTGGTTATCAGTATTCATATTTATATATAGATCCTATAATATTTAAAATAATTTTAACACTAAGCTAACAGTAAGAGAGAGTAATGTTGAGTAATTGCTAAGTAATGTTGAGTAATGACTAAGTAATGTTGAGTAACGATTCAGTAATGGAGAGTAAGCAATCAGTAAGAGAGAGTAACGATTCAGTAATGTCGAGTAATGAATCGGTAATGTCGAGTAAGCAATCAGTAATGTCGAGTAAGCAATCAGTAATGTCGAGTAATGAATCAGTAATGGGAGTAATGAATCAGTAATGACTAGTAATGTTGAGTAACGATTCAGTAATGCCAGCGTCATTTACTCTAGAATAGCATAATCGGTAGGTTGATCCGTTTTAAAATCAATTTGCAATGTTTGACCTGTTTTAATTTCTCGTGCATCTGCTTTCTCAACTCTTTCGTCGGTATGACATCATTTTCTCGAAGACAATTTTCAAACGAATCTCTATCTTTACAATAAAATAAACACACCCATTTGAGTTGCGCTCTAAAATCTTTCAATACGCTATTATATTTTTGTGAAATGACCCAACAGCTGTGATTGGCGTGTCGGCCGCTAAAAGCCAAGTGCACCAATGCATTCGTCTCATCTCGACAAAAAAATTTATATCGCAAATCTTTACTCGCGCTACAATCGTCGATGATAAACAACGTTTCGTTTCTTTTGAATACGTCGCTATACATTTTTATCGCTTTGTTTAACGTATAACTTGCTAAATCGTCAACGAGCACTCGCTCGTCGCTCCAAATCCATTTTCTATTTTGATACGTGTCGTTGTCACCGATGGTGGGGCATAATACGATAATCGTTTCAAAATATTTAAAATATTCTCGTTCCAACAAATTTAAAACAAATTCAGTTTTTCCGCATCCGGTTTGACCACAAATTAACGCGGCGTGTGGATATTTAGGTAACATTCCTTTTTAATATTAGTCGCTAATACTAATAATCGACAGATTCAAAACGCGAGTTTCTTATAACGAGTTGCGCGTCCATAATAATAAAAGTATACATGTATAATCCACCCGCGGCTTCCCGCTTTATCTATTTGAATGGTAATTCCTTCGGATAAGTTTTGTACTCGTCTTCCACTTCCGTGTATTTTATTGTCGTCGCTCGTTCTCATATCTAAAAATAAAACCGTATCGATCGAGTAAATAATCGGCTGGTTTGACGTTGGATAAATTTTAACGACCGAATAGCGTGTTCTTTTGTTCGAATCACCGAAATATTTTGAAATTTCTTCCCAATGTTGATACCTTTTCATTCCGTGCGCGTAGAGTTGATTGGGAACGCCTTCGATCGTAATTGAAACTTTATCGATTTTTGGATTATAAAATTTCCGTTTTTTTCACATCGGGCTCTTTAAAATAAAACAATATTCCTTTCATACTTTTTGCGGGTATTTAAATTTATATTCCACGTCGTATCGCGTTTGTTTAACAAGGTCACGCTATGTCTTAATTAAAACGCAATCAAACAATATCGACAACCGGTTGCTATATTGATTTTTAATCGTTCGAGCGAGTTCCGGCATAATTATGAACGACATGGTATTCTAAAGAAATCCCACTTATGATATATTTTGCATTATCGTCAGTGCTTTTAATCACCTTTACTAAATTTATTAAACACGAGTTCGTAAGTCAATCGATCTCCGATCCCCGATTGGTAGTAGGGCCCATGATCGGTCAACAATTCGGAAATCGAGCGGAATGTGATACCTATTTTTCAATGTATCCGCGATGGCTTTATCTTTCCTCCGTTGTTGGCGGGAACCGTGTCATTAGCGCCTACTCTTAATTTAGTGACGTTAGCATCTTTCGATTCCTTGATACGCTATATTACCGCGTTGATCTTCGTTAACCATTCGTCTTTATAACAATTGAACACATCCGCATCGTCTAAAGAAAATATTTCATTTCCTTCCATTTTAATGATTATATTTTTTACGATGGTTTCACCTATGTTTTGAACCATCGTTCGTATCATCATCCGCAGACTCAAGAACGGTGTTGAAAGCTAATCGAACCGTCCCCGGAACGATGACGTCATTTATTCCTAAATTTGGAAAACGAACCGTCAACAATTGATTTTCGGTAATGACGCTCGGATTGTTTGTAATGACAACTTTTTGACGCAATCCTTTTAATCCCAAAGGATTTCTTAATCTTCTGTATGGATCGAGTACATCTCCGTATGTATTAGTCATTTTTATAGTTGGTAAATATAAAATTATTTTTTTTTTTTTAAATAAAAAGTAAAGATGACGTCAATAGCGATGATGATTGGCGGTGCGGTAGTCAACGCGTTAGCTTTTACCGGTTCAATTTTTTTATTTAGTAATTTACGTTCTAGCGATGCTGAACGAGAACGAAAAAGACACGATTTAGCGCAAGAACACCTTACGAAAGCCAGAGATGAATTTAGTAAAAACCGTTTAAAATATCTAGATTATTTAAACGAAGAAATACAAAAAGAATCAAACGCTGAAAAAACCTTTAATAAACATTGACGAAGCGATGAAAGAATATTCACGAGTTACGGGCGATCGAATAAATTTACCGAGAGATTTATACGACGAACCCAAACTTGAGGATTTTTACGTTCCGAGCCAAGATCAAAAAACGCGAGAAATTTTATTAATTTTAATCGGTATGAGTATAGTAGGCTACGCGAGTTATAAATTATTGAAAAAAGATAAAAAAGTAATTATAAAATGGCGGAAAGAGGATATGAACTTATGCCGCTGGATCCGTTATTACATAATCTTGACGATGATGAAGATGAAAATTTTGAATTAGCTAATGATGGATATATTGAAGATGATAACATCAACACCCAGTTGAGAGAAGAAGAAACACCTTACCCTAACTTTTTTTTAAATCCAAAAATAGATTTACGGAAGATATAGTCGATGATTTTTATAAAAGTATAGGCTATGAAGACGCTATAAAAGACTATAATCAATTCAAGTATGAACTAAATGAAAAAGGAGTGGGTGAGCTTTATTTTTTAAAAGGTGATAAAGAAATACGTCTAACTAAAACAAAAGGTGGATTTTTAAAATTAAGTTCAATACGCGGTTTAACTAAATGATTTAATACCATTTGGTGAAACTGAAAAGCTATACAATGTTATAAACGAATCAGAAAACCGGTGGTAGAGCCAGCCGCTCAAACGAGTGGTAGAAGGTTACCGAACTATACCGAGACAACGAGTGGTAGAAGGTTACCTTCTATACCGAGAGACAACGAGTGGTAGAAGGCCTACCTTCATACCGAGACAACGAGTGGTAGAAGGTTACCATTCATACTGAGACAACGAGCGGTAGAAGGTTACCATCTATACCGAGACAACGAGTGGTAGAAGGCTACCTCATCTATACTGAGATTAACGAGTGGTAGAAGGTTACCTTCTATACCGAGACAACGAGTGGTAGAAGGTTACCATCTATACCGAGACAACGAGGGTAGAAGGTTACCTTCTATACCGAGACAACGAGTGGTAGAAGGTTACCATCTATACTGAGACAACGCGTGGTAGAAGGTTACCATCTATACTGAGACAACGAGTGGTAGAAGGTTACCATCTATACCGAGACATCACAACGAGTGGTAGAAGGTTACCTTCATACCGAGACAACGAGTGGGGTAGAATGTCACCTTCATACCGAGAACGTGCGTGGTAGAAGAAGTTAGACCATCTATACCGAGACAACGAGTGGTAGAAGGTTTACCATCTATACTGGGAGACAACGAGTGGTAGAAGGTTACCATTCTATACCGAGAGACAACGAGTGGTAGAAGGTTACCATTCTATACCGAGACAACGTGTGGTAGAAGGTTTCATTCTATACCGAGACAACGTGGTAGAAGGTTGTCCATCTATACCGAGACAACGTGGTAGAAGGTTCATCTACCGAGTACAACGTGTATGTCACCATCTATACCGAGACAACGTGGTAGAAGGTTACCATCTATACCGAGACAACGAGTGGTAGAAGGTTACCTTCATACCGAGACCGAGTTCTATACCGAGATAACGAGTGGTAGAAGGTTACCTTCTATAATGAGACAACGAGTGGTAGAAGGTTACCATCTACAACGAGTGGCAGAAGGTTACTATCCATGACAACGAGTGGTAATACCGAGACAACGAGTGGTAGAAGACAACGGGAGTGCAGAAGGTTACCCTCTATCACCTTCTATGCGAGACAACGAGTGGTAGAAGGTTACCATCTATACCGAGACAACGAGGTAGAAGGTTACCATCTACTGAGACAACGAGTGTAGAAGGTTACCATCTATACTGAGACAACGAGTGGTAGAAGGTTACCATCTATACCGAGACAACGAGTGGTAGAAGGTTACCATACCGAGACAACGAGTGGTAGAAGGTTACCTTCTATACCGAGACAACGAGTGGAAGAAGGTCACCATCTATACCGAGCCAACGAGTGGTTGAAGTTTCCCTTCTCTACCGAGACAACGAGTGGTAGAAGGTTACCTTCTATACCGAGACAACGAGTGGTAGAAGGTTACCATCTATACCGAGACAACGAGTGGTAGAAGGTTACCTTCTATACCGAGACAACGCGTGGTAGAAGGTTACCATCTATACCGAGACAACGAGTGGTAGAAGGTTACCTTCTATACCGAGACAACGTGGTGAAGGTTACCATCTGACCGAGACAACGAGTGGTAGAAGGTTACCTTCTATACCGAGACAACGCGTGGTAGAAGGTTACCATCTATACCGAGGACAACGAGTGGTAGAAGGTTACCATCTATACCGAGATATACCCGAGTGGCAGAAGGCTACCCCACTGAGACAACGAGTGTGAAGGTTACCATCTATACCGAGACAACAGTGGTGAAGGTTACCATCTATACCTGTCTATACATACGAGACAACGAGGTGAAGATTTAGAAGGTCATCTACACGAGACAAACAGTGTAAAGGTTACCGAGACCGTGGTGAGAAGGTTACCATCTATACCGAGACAACGTGTGGAAAAATCAATACAAGTAGAAGAAGCTATCGAAATGGCATCAAAGGCGCTTTCGAGTAATCAAGAAACTCAAACGCAATTAAATATAGAATGGCGAGAAGTGTTAGCACTCAATGAAATTATGACTAGAAATCGAGGTGAACAATTAGATCTTTTAACTAAATTAAAAGTACTTAATCAAAAAATATCAGATCTTGAAAAAGAATACGTAAGCGCTCGAGATCGAGACGATGAAGATGAGGATAAAACCGCAAAACTACGTGAACAACTGCAAAAACTAAAAGATGACAAACAAGTTTTGTCAGAGCAAATTGATGCGCATGATTATGTTCTTCGTAGTCAAATCAATAGAATTAAAGAAACGGTTCAAAAAATGTTAGAAAGATATGTTACGTTAAGAGATAAAATTAAAACTTTATTTAGAGAACAAGGCGTAACGATCGTTAGTATATTAACGGCTGTTAGTATGACCATCGCTTTTATCGTCGAATCGATTGTAAATGCTGTAAATTCAGCTATAGCACCCACCCCAAAACCCACACCCACGCCCGCGCCGCCCAAACCTACACCCCCAGAACCTACACCGAGCGGCGGTGTAAAAGAGTGGATACAAAAAACATTTAAAAATCTAGCGACTGTATTAGCAAAACTATAAGGAGAAAAAGCTTTAGCCGCTTTACCGGATATTATCGGTGCGGTCATAAGTTGGTTATTTAAAACAGCTTCCAACATCGTCACATGGACGGCAGAACATTTGTGGCTAGCTTTGACGGGGGTTGGTGTTTTAATTTTATCTTATATAAAGCGTTAAGTTAACATTTCATAAATAATTAAACCTAATCCTGTCAACACTTCAAAACCAATAATTAAAGCATTTTTTCTTCTTGATGGCTATCCTTCGATTCTTCCAAAGGGTTCTGGGAAAAATCATCGCTCGGTTCTTGCACATTTGTTATTGTAGGGCTCGATGCTAGATCATCTTGCACATACGCGGTGGAGCGTTTAGCGGCTAACGGCGGCGTCGATTGTAAAGGTGGAAGAGGAGAAGGAATGGGATCTGAATTCACGTCTAGATTCAATCCTAACGATAAATCAGACGTTGCGATTAAAATATTATTGTTGTATCCGACGTACGATCCTATGCGCATATTCATATCGCTCGGCATCATGTATAATAAATCTCCAACGATAAAATTTAATTGCGTTTTAGTATCTGATAGAGATTTTTGATAGCGATCGATACTAAATTGTAAATCGATCGGAGAATCAATCTCAGCATCCACTATATTTATAAATTCACGCTGTGCATCTAAACCGGTACCGGGTGTAAGAAAGCCACTTTTAGCTTGTACTTGAGCTCCCAATATCGCGTAAACGTACGTTCTTATAGAATCGTTAATTCGTTCTATACCGATATCCGTAAAACCTTGAGCTAATCCCAAAGACAGTATAAATTTAGTCCATGCTGTTTCAACGCGTTCAGATTGCAAAATGTAACCTACTCTAATGGTGCGTTCTTTACGATTATGAACACCGTCGTCAAAATCCATTCTTTTTTCACCCGTTTCAAAGTCTGCGCTGAGATTGTTGAGAGGAATAGGGTCAGAGCTGCGATTTAAAATAGAATTGTCGTAGTTGTGTCCAGGTACTGGATCGTATCTTTTACCAATGTTTCGCCAAAAATAAGCGATGCCTAATCCATCGCTGTACGTATCGACGCGTTGTTTCCAATGATCTGATGTTGAGAGGTGAAAGTCTTTACATATTTTTTTATACGCGCTAATGTCTATATTGTTGTCGAACGCGCTAAAATAATTTTGAAAAGATGTAGGACAACTCATTTCTTTGAGTAATCGTCTCATTTGATAATAAACGTGAAATCTAAAAAAAACTACGAATCATCACATTGGAATGATTTAAATGTTTATAGCCCACACCGCATCTCGTTGTGCCGCAGTACGTCACAAAATGTATTTGATTCTGATAAAAAAATTACGGATTATGATGCCAATCATCGACTACTTTTTGACTACGAACCTGAGGCAACTTGTAGTTGCTAAAAACATTATCGAATTGGATGGAGAAAAACTCGTTTTCGTTGATGTAAATTTTTATACTCGTCAAATCGCTAGCATTAAAATTCTGAGGCGCGTTAAAATTTCCAGATTGCGGATACCGTTTCGATAAATTACTCTGAAACGCTAATGGAAACGTCATTTTTATTAATTATAAAATATAATTTATAAATTATAAATGCATCATACGGCTGAAATTAAATATTTAAATAGTACAATCTCATTAGATAATACCATCGATAATAAAAGCGGTAATCTTACGATATCTTTAATAAGCGTTAACATTTGGGTAGGATATTATAATATCCGTAAAAAAGAAAAAATATTTTTACTAAAAGATATAGTAAACGAAAGAAATGAACAAAGCCAAGAACAAAGTATCGTGATTATCGAACCGGGGCTTTATAATCTTCTTGAAATTATCAATATTGTTAAGACAAACGTACCTTGGATAACGTTTGTCGTCGATGAAACAATCGGTAAATCTATTTTAGATATTACTCAAACAAGACGAAGAATAAAATTTTCATCGGGATTAGCTAATTTACTCGGATTTGATAATGAATATCTAGCTGAAGGAGAGCACCAAGGAAGAAGACTCGATTTATTACCTTTTAAAATGATATACATTCATTGCGATCAAATTTCTACGAGTGAAAATTTTTGCGACGGTAAACCTTGTACTATTTTAAACGTTTTTCCCTTACAAGATAAATCGTTGGGAGATAGTATGTATATGGAATTTAAAAATCCGTTACGAAAAAATCTTAAAATTGGTACTTTTAATGAATTGAGTTTTCAAATTAAAGATCCATTAGGTAGAGATATCAATAATCACGGTATGCCAATTTTGTTAACATTTGAAATTAAATAATTTTATATAATAAAATATGGCTAGCATTTACGGCCCTAGTAGAAAAAGCAGTATCGTTAGAAACGCTTTACAGAGCGATCGTAGCATTTACGAACATCACGGCTATATCGATAGAGATGAAATTGTACAAACAATACCTCTTGTCGAAAAATATCAAATTATACTCGGATGGCACGGTGCGCTTAAACTACCTTTTTTGATGTTTAATCAAGCACCCGCATACTGTTTTATTTTTACAAAATTTATGAAAGTCGAAGGTGTTTTTACGCATACGGCGCAGGGTAGTTTTGATGCCGACGTATATCATATTCCTTCTCCCACTCGAGATAAAAGTTTAGTTTTTAACGACACTTCGCAGCACGTACAATACGAAATTTGTTTCAAAACGCGAGATGAAAAGGTTTTTGTAGAAGGAAGCTTTTTCGGGTCTCTAATCACTAAAATCTGTTTCAATATAAAAATTAAAAGTTTACCTTTGATTTAATTTTAATTTTATGTAATAAAATATGATGAGCATTTACGGTCCTAGTAGAAAAAGCAGTATCGTTGGCGATAATAAAAACAAGCCACTTGTATTTGAAAAAAGTGGCTATATCGCTAACGATGAAATTCAACAAAATATAGCATTATATCATTTAGATGATATAATATGGTTTCAGTGGAACGGTGATGTAGGAGCACCTTCGTTTTATACCCTTGTACCAATAACTAACTGTTCAACTTTTCTTAGGGTAAGTAAAAATAATAGTTCAAAAACATACATTTCAAAACGTAATATAAACTCAGCGAGTGGTCCAGACTTTTTTACGGAAGATTATACTCTATTTGAGATTAATGATAATAATCCAAAGCTTTTAGAATGTAGAATGTGCTTCAAAATAGAAAACAGCGACTACGACAGAAAAGTTTTTGCTAAATTTGTCTTTTTCGGTGATTTAATCGCGGGAATCTGTTACGATATAAAAATTAATACTTGGCCGCTAAATTAAAAAAATGTAATCTTTTATTATTAATAGAAAACAATGACTACGGATAATCTCCAAGAGTTAATTCGATGTGAAGTGCGGCGTTTACAAAACGAATTACAAGCGGAAGAAAATGAACGCGAGGTTGTAAATAAAAAAATAGATGACATCGATCAAACGTGCAAAAATTTAGACGCTTTTCTCCAATTAACAGATTTTGGTCTGAAAATTGCACTATTCTATACCGCCGCTGTATATGTCGTACCTTTTATCAATCAACTACTTTTAAGAAAACTTTTTTTAAATTAGATTTTTTTAATCTTTTACTATTAACAGTAAATAATGAGTGTAATTACCGAAACGAGTGTACTTTATCCAAATCTACAAAATAAAACGGATAATGCAAACGATACTAGTACATTTCGTTTGCAAAAAATAGATGACATTCAAAAAGAATTACGAACCGAAATAAACCAACGCGAAGCCGTATATAAAAAATATAATAAAATCATCAACGCTTGTAGTATCGTAGAAACGATGGCGGAATTAGGCTGTATGGGAGCAGGAGCCATCGGAATCGCCAGTCTAGCTACCGTTATAGCAGCGCCCGTAGGATTCGTTTTAGAAGGTTTAGCTTTAGGGTTAGGTGGTGCGGCGTTTGCTCTCAGATACGCGAAATATAAATTATCTAAAAAAGCAAAAAAACACGATGAAATTAGAGTTTTAGCATCATCTAAACTCAACACGATCGAAAACCACGTTTCAAAGGCGATCGAAGACGGTACCATTACCCAAGAAGAATTTCATTTAATCTGCGAAGAACGAGTAAAATTTTCTAAAATGAAAGAAAATATCCGTACGGCGGCTCTTCCCACAGCTCCTAAAAATGACAATGTCGATAAAAAACTAAATGTTAATTTAGATCAACAACAAAAAAGATCTTATAGAAAAACTTATTAATTTAAAATAAACTTTAGCGCAAATAAATTTAGATTTAACGAGGATACGAGGCCCCCGCCGTATAATTATAATTGATAGTCACTATAAACGTAGAGTCTTTTCAACCAACTCTTTCATCAATAAATTATAATGTCGTCTAGCTCTTCCTTTTACCTGCTTAAAACTTTGCACATTTAATATCTTTGCACAGTTGGTACATAAACTTATCGATGTTTTTGTACCTTTTTTACATCTTCTACACTCAGTCGGGGGACTTTTTCCACATTTTATTTTCCAGTGATGTAAAGCGCAATAGTTCACATTTGGTGAGCTAAGTATACAACACTTGGCTGTTTTGCCAACTAATAACCATTTGCAGGGAGCGATCACTTTCGTTTTTTTTTTCAATTCCATCGCTTTTATTATTAATACTAGGCCCTATATTATATTTTTCATTTTTTGGGGGTGATTTTTTGAGAGTTTAAATTTAGCTTTCTTCGTTTTCTAAAAAGGTTTCGTCTTTAATATAAGCAGAAATTTTTCCTAAATTTCCAGCCGACGTGGAAATTTTCAAAGGAAAATTTTCAACGTGAGGAGCGTAAAATTGAATTTGTTTGTTCAAAGATGAAATTTTTAGTAAAATGCTAAATAAAGTCACCGCAAACGTAGCGGAATAAGTCGGTTTTTTTCCAGGTGGTAAAATACCTAATTCTAAAGCTACGGCGTAAAGACTATCGTTATCGCTATAAAAACTAATGTAATCTAAATTGTACATGATTGTTTATGTCAATTTGCGTACCTACTTGCGACATTTTTTTAAGTTTAAAAAAATCGCTACTTTCAACTATATAAAGGATATTTATAAATACCAGCTTGATAGTCGTCTGGTAAACCAATTGAATTTGTGTCAACTGACGTATTAATGCTCACGCTGTCAATTTCCCTTTTTTTTCGCCACACATTTCGACTGTGCAAGTTTCGATATAAATTCGTTCGTTTTTAACGTAAATAATTATTGGAACTTTTCGTTTAATGTTACGAGTCATTCTTTGTAAATGTTTTAAATTAACCATAAATTCAATTGGGTTTTGACATTTAAATTCAAAAAAGTTTTCTCGATTTAATACTATATTAATTAATATTCTTTCCGTTCGATCCATCGCGCGATAATAACATCCGTTTTCGTCTACTTTAAAATGAGCCTTTGTCTGAATGCCTGTTAAAATGTCGATTAAAATTTTAAACGTATAGCCCACTTTAATTCTCAAATAAAAATCATAGCCCTTGTCTTTCTTATTTTCTTTCACAGCTACGCCTTCATCGTAATCTTAAAATTTTATATCGTCAATCAAGACGGGCCGTCTAGGAATATTTTTTTAAACTGGCGTTATAATTTCATATTTTCTTCTCTCTTCCATTTATTATATGTCCTAGATAATTTATTTTATTTTATTTTATCAATTTTTTAGTGATATTGTTTGGGTGAGGGGTTTTATACAATTTTTTAAATCTTACCCCTATACCTACCCACCTAAACATTTAAACATCTCATGACGACGTCATCCTTTTTTTTATGACGTCATCAACAACCCCACACCCCATCCTCCTCTTTTTTTTTAAACCACGCCCTTTTTTTTGTAAAAATAAGCTAGGTGGCCTAGGAGCCCCATTTACATACTCTCTAGCTGCAAAGTCACCTTCAATGCGTTGACCTTTTGGACACCACCGGTCTATTTTAACACCCCCGTTTTTGCAGAGATACCGGTAATCTACTAGTTGACGCTACTTGAGCCGTACACTCCTGCGACTCGAGATGGAAGGTTGTTCCGTTTCAGCTGCCCATTTTGGGCAGCGTGAACAGCCTGATCGTGTTTAAGGCCGATGGCGTTAAGGTTGTCTATAGATCTATCAGCTTTATACACCACTGGTGTATTTTAACACTCCCGTTTTTGCAGTGTATAACCTACATGTATCTACTAGCTGACGCTACTCAAGCCGTACACTCCTACAACTGGAGAGGTTGTGTCCACCGTCATGTAAAAACGACACTTTAATGTCAGTTATCACCTGTCGTCATCCTAACAAACACACTTCTTTATTTTGCAGATCTACCTGTCATTGGCAAGCCTGCATCACAAAGTACCAGTCACATATCGTTCCCTGCAGGGAATGCTGTTGATGGCAAGACGAATACGTTCTCACATACCAGTAAGGAGTAATTTAAAATGTCTAGATTTCTAATGGGAACAATATTAAGTCCCTTTCGGACATCCAAAAAAGTACTTTTGTGCACCGGATATTATAAAGCAAATTAACCCGGAAATGCTATTGTTACGAATCTTACCCTTTGATTTTGATAAATATTAGCACTCCCTATTTCACTTCTTCCACTTCCAATATTTTGCTGACGATGCAATTTCAAGCAGTCTAAGTCCCAGGGTTGTTTCCCCGGACCCTCGATTGTTCGCTATGAATATGCAATCCTTACAAGGACGCTACTTTTGCTCATGCATATCCAGCGCCAACGCAATGCATAATGCAACACCAGCGAGAGCCTTGCGTGCGTGCCACACCCTCCCGCCACGTGGCTTGGAGCCGTCCTTTGGACTTTCCTCGGAGTCCACCCTTTCACACCGAACACGGTTCGTGGGTGAACCACAGCCAAACAGTCACCGTGACTGACCCGCTCAGTCATTAGCCGTGGCCCGCGTGTAGTGCTCCCTACCCACAAACACAGCTTAGCATCCAAGCAAATCGCTTAACATGCCCAGATGAGCAAAATATGCAGCAAATTACACCAAACAATGGATGGAGAGAAAAAACACAAACAACTTGCTTGTATTTGTTTAATTTGGTTCTCATTTTCATTGCTCGTTCATAGATATAACTTATGATCCACACCCTTGGTGGCAACTGGACTTGGGTGATAAACACTTGTTGGGTTCTATTACTGTCGCCCTCAGAGCAACTTGTTGCGGTAATAATTATGTTTTTGTTTTTTGTTTCAACTTAAAGGGTACATTATGCCTAATCTCGTTATTTATGGGGTTCTGCAACTCAACGTTGAGTTCTGAAAGTTTAACTTGATGCCTTTGTACCCGTTACGTGTTTCATGGTTCAGTGATATTCTGAATTTGTTTTTGTTTTTGTATGGCCAGCGTAAGTGACATTTTATTGGCAACATTGACTTTAAATGTATTTAAAGATAGGCTATCCCTATAGCTATTGTAACCGGAGCTTTTGCACACCCAGGAATAATACTCAGAATGCAAGTAAGGATACCGTGGACCAATGAACTTTAATGAAATCACAAATCTAGAGAACTACAATCAAAATGAAAACGTAAACCCGAAACCAAACACACACAAAAAAAACCTGTTAAAACAAACAGAAAAATAACAACTTTAAATCAGCACAAAATACGGTTCACCTCATGTTCTATATCAATCTAATTGAATTATTCAGTTAACCACAAGTTTCTTTAATACAAAATGGTATACATAATAAAAATGAAATGGAAGAATTAAGACGCAATTAACAATAATTATGATAAACAATAATAGCGCTTTCCGACAAAAACATCATTACCAGACCCAACAGCCATTTACGTTAAGAGCGATCCCCGATCACAGATCCCTTTGCAAGAACCCATAAACCAATCAACGGAATAACTAATGGACCATAAACATACCCCAACCAGCGACAATGGGTCTACAGATCACAGACCCACCATTTCGGCACCATGATAAAATCCGGTCTCTAGCTAAAACAACCTTCAGCTGTCATCAGCAGGTGGACGATGGTCTAAAATGAAGTGAATTACAATATGCTAAAACACAACCAAAAACCATGCAATCATGTACAGTACGCTCAAGTTCTGCGGTCACTATCTATGTGCATGTAATGACAAGAAATATGCCGATGTCCATGACGGACTCTCGCATGCAATGCCTCTACAAAACGGCGGAACTATCCATCAACTTCATAACTATAAAAAAAAAAACATTTGTAAACTATAATCCCATGGGAGGACCACAGATTAACTCAAATCGGACTGTACGAATTGACCCTTTCGAATTACAGCCGAAAAGAAATCTCTGTCACTCTCTCAACCCAAACCAACTTCATCGCAATTCTTTAAAATATCTTAAAATACATAAAAACACATACTCGATTAATCCATATGCCTCTCCTGTCTTCCGAAAATAATATTATTTGTTTAAATTTTCTCCCAAACATCCCAAATAATTTGTACTTTATTGACATCAACGGCGACAAATTATAAAAGTCTGCCAAATCACTATACAAAGTGACAAATACTGACGGCCTCCTGTAAAGGATTCATTCCAATACGCCTGTCAGATAACCAATCATCCCAAACAAAGCTAGCCCCTTACGAAATTATTATGCTTCGAGTTATGCCTCACTCTGAACGTGGAAGTTATTTTCTCCATTAATCTTCGCAACCACGTCACCGAGACGTATACCAGAAGTTATCGTAACTTTTCCCACTGCTAAATTAATGAACTAGCCGGTGCTGTGGTCGACTTTGACGTCGATTCCCAAAGCTCACCGAACACTTATATAGAATTTGTCTCGACACCAAAAACAAAATGTTTCTTTTTTACTTAAACTTATCTTTCCCCTACTAAACCTTCTTAAAATTACAAAGACAATTTCCAGTGAAAATAATAAAATTTAAAAAATAAGTAAAATGTTATCATTTACCTGTACTCAGACATGTACTGTAATAGTCGAAGAACATCCCTGACACAAAGACAGGAAACTACACCATTAAGGCTCACTGGACAGACGTTCGCCTTCGCAACCGCCGTCACCAGCAGCGCGCGTTGGCAGAAGTGCCAGCCAGGCTCTCCAAATCGCCGTACCCGCTGCAACCCCTCTACAAAATTGGACCTGCTAGACTGGAAGCTAGCCGCGTATTGGGGCCGTTGAGATATTCCAACCGCGGATTCACGAACTACCCAGCCGCGTATTCAATTTATTATTACTCCATGCAGTTCAAGGTGGTGAAATAATCCCTCTATATTTCAGAATGGTTCCTGGATATTTTGAACGAAATTTTATATTATCTTTATTTATCACCAAATTTTTTTGTTCAATATTCTTAAAAAAGTATCATAACACTGGGTATACTTGAATGTACACAAAGGTAATTTGGCTTATTAATTAGTGAGTAATTAGCCGCCACAACGTAGACCCTAATTATTCAGTATATACTACACAGATATTGAATAAGTTCCACCACACCCAAACAAAGCCTGTCAGCTTCATGTTCATAAATAAATTATGAAATTTTGTTCATAATCTTAAAGACCATACCACTGGGCATACTTCAATTTGAGGCGCTAATTTACTGTTCACCACCATTGTGGTTAATTGGCCGCTAGAATATGACGCCATTTTTCAACTTACTCAATATGCGGTATATTGTACACATACCGACTATGATTGCACTTACCCAAAACAAAATGTACCCTTCATGTTCAATACCACAATAATGAAAATTTTGTTTCACATCTTCAAAGACCGATACTCACTGGGTTGCATTCAATTTGGAGGTGGCAAATTTGGTTCACTAAATAATAGTTAATTGGCTGCTGTACTGATTCTGCCATTTTCTTACGCAACATGCAGTATATATTGTACACATACCGACTATGATTGCAGCACTTCAAAGGGTGCACCCATTTTCATGTTCAATAAATTATGAGAATTTTGTTTCATAATCGTAAAGACCATACCACTGGGCACACTTAATTTTGTAGAGCGGCTAATTTGGTTAATCTAATTAATGGCCTAATTGGCTGCTAGAATAGACGCCATTTCTTACCTCAATATGCGGTACATGCATTGTACACATACCGACTATGATTGCACTTACCCCAAACAAAATGTACCCTTCATGTTCAATAAATTATGAAATTTTATTTCATAATCTTAAAGACCATACCACTGGGCACTAATTAGTGAACCAAATTAGCCACCTCCAAAATTAAGTGTGCCCAGTGGTATGGTCTTTAAGATTGTGAAATAAAATTTCATAATTTATTGAACATGAAGGGTACATTTTCTTTGGGGTAAGTGCAATCATAGTCGGTATGTGTACAATAACATACTCGCATATGTGTAAGAAAATGGCGTTTCACTCCTAGCAGCTAGTCTGGCCATTGAATTAGTGAACCAAATTAGCTACCTCCAACTATGTGCCCAGTGGTATGGTGTCAACATTATGAAACAAAATTCATATTTATTGAACATGAAGCGTACATTTTCTTGGGGTACGTGCAACCATAGTCAGTCATGTACAATACACCCCATATTGCGTGAAGAAAATGGCGCCTATTCTAGCAGCTAATTAGCCATTAAATTAGTGAACCAAATTAGCCACCTCCAAAATTAAGTGTGCCCAGTGGTATGGTCTTCTCAAGATTATAGAATAAAATTTCATAATTTATTGAACATGAAGGTACATTTTCTTGGGGGTAAGTGCAATCAATCGGTGTGTACTTACCATTTTGAAAAAATGGCGTCTTTAACGGGAGTCCTTAATTAGTGAACCAATTAACACCCAAATTAATGTGCCCTTGTATGGTCTTTAAGATATAGAATAATTTCATAATTTACATGAAGGAACATTTGATTTCGGTGAGATGCATGTCATAGTCGGTATGTGCACAATATACCGCATATTGTGTAAGAAAACATGGCGTCTATTCTAGCAGCTAATTGGCCATTAATTAGTGAACCAAATTAGCAACCTCCAAATTAAGTGTGCCTATTGGTATGGTCTTTAAGATTATAGAATAAAATTTCATAATTTATTGAACATGAAGGGTACATTTTGTTTCGGGTGAGTGCATTATGGTCGTAGGCAGTATTTGTACAACATACCGCATATTGTGTAAGAAAATGTATGTCTATTCCTAGCAGCTAATTGGCCATTAATTAGTGAACCATTAGCCACCTCCAAAATTAAGTGTGCCCAGTGGTATGGTCTTTAAGCATTATGAAACAAAATTTCATAATTTATTGAACATGAAGATTACATTTTCTTTTGGGTACGTGCAATCCTAGTCAGTATGTGTACAATACAACGCATATTGAGTAAGAAAATGGCGTCTATTCTAGCACTAATTAGCCATTAATTAGTGAACCAAATTAGCCACCTCAAAATTAATGTGCCCAGTGGTATGGTCTTTAAGATTATAGAATAAAATTTCATAATTTATTGAACATGAAGGTACATTTTCTTTGGTAAGTCAATCATAGTCGGTATGTACAATATACCGCATATTGTAAGAAAATGCGTCTATTCTAGCAGCTAATTTCATTAATTAGTGAACCAAATTTCCACCTCCAAAATTAAGTGTCCCATTGGTATGGTCTTTAAGATTATAGAATAAAATTTCATAATTTATTGAACATGAAGGGTACATTTTGTTTCGGTGAGTGATGTCATAGTCGTATTTTACAATATACCGCATATTGTGTAAGAAAATGCGTCTATTCTAGCAGCTAATTAGCCATTAATTAGTGAACCAATTAGCCACCCAAATTAAGTGTGCCCAGTGGTATGGTCTTTAAGA